>PVJH01037321.1:0-18030 GCA_004026705.1 Nesogale talazaci | reverse complement strand
GCACACAAGCACTACGCCACCGGGGCTCAGCCCGCCAAGGCTTTTTTCCTCAGAGCTGCTGGTCTTTCTTTTTTTTGGGGGGTGGGGTGGGGCGCATCACTGTCCTCCGGTGGTCGTGGGCACTACCGAGTGCCCTGCACTCAACCACTCTGTGCCCAGAGTCCAGCACTCAACCACTTATGCCACCAGGGCTCAGCCCCCTGCTGACCTTTGTGTTAGCAGCCTGGCCCTTCTCCCTAAGCATCGAGTTGCCAGCCATGAGGGGTGGGGTTTTCAAACCGCCCCCCCACCCAGCTGTCCTGAGGGAGGAAGATGAGGTTGCCCCCCCAATCAGGATTTACAGCCGAGGATCACTACAGAGGGAGGCTCTGAATGGACTGTCGGTGGGACCCCCTTCTCTCCTAGACTGAAATGCTGACAGCCTGCTCTCCCCCCGCTCCCTGCCGGGCTGCCTACGGTGCTGGCACTGGGTGCATGTGCTACGTCACCGAACTCGGGTGGCCCTGAGGCTAAAGCGCTCAGCTGTGAACGGAATGACTGGCACCCACCCCTCCCTCAGGGGTAGTAAGGTGTGCTGTAAAGATATTACAGCCTTGGGAGCGGCGATTGTCCTACTCTGTCCGACAGGGTCGCCTGGGCCTGGGCGCAGCAGGGTTTGGGGGCTGGTCCAAGATGGGCGCCACAGCGGCCGCTCACCTGAGCACCGTGGGGTACAGCTCCGACGTGAACAGATAGGCCGTGGTGAAGGCGGCTTCCGAAAAGCCCTTCCCGATCACCTCCAGGGCGGTGCTCCAGACCCCCAGCTCTGCAGGACGGGGAGTTGGCGCTGAGGGTCCCAGCCCCCGCCCCCAAAGGCCGGCGCCCGTCTCGGCTGGGGGGCGGGCTCACCCGAGGGCACCAGCGTCCGCGCGCCCAGAGCCAGGGCCGTGCCCAGCAGCGTGCCCGCCTGGGTGAGCCGGCGGCCGGCGTGGCGCACGGCCAGGTAGACCAGCAGTTTCGAGGGCAGCTCCACGGCGCCGAACAGCAGCTGCGTCTGGTACAGGTTCAGCCCCAGCCCGGTCACGTTCAGGCTCAGGCCGTAATAGGAGAAGTTCACGCCGAACCTGCGGGGGGGTGCGCTGCCACTCCAGGGGCCCCCCTCCCCTCTCCCATGCCCTGGTCACACCTGCCCATCTCAGCTGCCCTGCCAGGTGGGGTCCTCTCGCCTCCCCACGGTGCGGAAGGAACATGGAGACCCAGGGGGGTGCGCGACCTGTCCGAGGGCGCCGCACAGTAAGGAAGGGCAGAGGCGGAATTTTGAACCCAGCCCTCTCTTGCGCCTGCTCCGTCTAAGCCGCACCCCCACCCCCCACCGGGCCCCCCCACCCCCGCTCACCACACCAGCATGCAGCACAGCGAGATGTGCCTCAACCGAGGGGTGCGGAACAGGTCGGGGTACGAGGGTCTCCGGTGCACGCGCTCCCCGGCCGCCACCTTGCTCAGGGCCTGGCTCCAGGAGACACGGACGGAACAGTGGACTAGGAGAGGTCACTCCCTCCCGGCTGCAGGGCCGAGCCCGTGGGGTCTGCGGGAAGCTCGCACCCGCAGGAGATGTGGCCAGGACTCGATTCCCTAGCTTATAACAGAGGGATCCTGCTTGAAATGTCATTCCCACAGATTCTCCCCTACAGCTGTGCTGCCTTAAAGTGAGCACGCGGTTGATTCTGCATCCTTGAAGAGGCAGACATTCCCTGATTATCTCTTCTCCCCCCACCCCATCCCCCCTCATGCCTTCCCCCACCTGTGAGCTCAGCGACTTGCTGTGATTCCCACCCACCTTGTGACATATGCAGCTCCTGAATATGCAGGATAATGGCTCCCATAAAAGCCCCCAGACAGTAAAGACCCTCCTCCTCCTTCCTCCTCGCACCCCCCCACCTTCACGTAGCCCACCAACGGGCTGAGGTGAGCGTGCTACCATGAGATGGGCCTGACCCCTTTAGTTTACCTTCTCGCCTGTCTCGCCAGAACTGCGCTGGGGGTTCTGAAGCTGTACATCTTTTTTTTTTTTAGGCATCACTGCCCTGGTGGTGGGAGTAGGAGGCCCAGCCTTTGCTCCTGGGAGCCGGAATCGAACCTCCATCCCAGTGGGCCGCAGTCCCGCGCACAACCACTACGCCACCGGGGCTCAGCGAAGCTGTACATCTTTATGGGCCAGAAAACCTCAGCTTTCTTCCCAGCAGCGGGTGAAGGCTTCGAACCGCTGAGCCTGAGGTTAGCAGCCCCATGAGTAACCCGCTGCACTCCCAGGGAGCTTGGTTAGGACAGTGGTTCTCAAACTTCCTAATGCCATGACCCTTTAATACAGTTCCTCAGGTGGTGGTGACTCCCCACCCCAAGCATAAAATTATTTGGAATAATTCCATGGGAATCAGGGTCAGTGGGCCCCTGGGAAGGCACTTGACACAAGACACACACACACATACATGCACACATACATGCATGCACACACATGCACACATGCACAAGCACACGGACGGGCGCATGCATACTCACATGAACATATATGCACACACACACACTGGCTCTCACCTCCCAGCTCAGGCCGCCCTCACCCACGGGCCGCCCGTTGAGCCTGGCACAGTGGAGCAGGTACCTGTGGGCCTCCTCCACACGGCCCTGGGTCAGAAGCCAGCGGGCAGACTCGGGCAGCCACCTGGGGGAGCAGCAGGGCCCTTTGACTTGAGAGTCAGGTTCTGGACTCACTCACCACAGCACCCCTAAACAGGCTGTCCTCTCCGGCCCCTCGCTCAGGCAGCCCCTCCTCAGGCTGTCCCCTCCATGTTCACACACCTGAATATCACCTTCTCCCTGACACACACCTGACCATCTCCCCCCTGGCTTTCCTGCCCGGGCTCAGGTGTTTCCCCACCACACCCCCCGCCTGGGAGGCCCTGTGGACCACCCCTAGTGAACAGACTTGGCCTTGTCCTCAGGACTGTGCCCCACCCCCACACCCCTGCCCCAAGTTTCCATCTCTGATTAACCATCTCTGGGCACTGCGTCTGTCTTCAGCTGCCCCATGGCCTCACCAGAGGCTGAGGATGCCTGGGGCACAAGGCAAGGTGACAGCCAGCAGAAGCCATCGCCAGTCCCGGATCAGGTACCCGACCAGTGCCAGCAGCACCACGCCCCCTGTCCAGAAGGTGCTGCTCAGGACGCCCGCCACGGTGCGGTGCTGCACGTCCAGCCACTCCAGCTCTGAGCCCCGAGACAGAAGGACAGTTAGTGGGGCCCGCCGGTTTCAGCCCAGGGTCCTGTGGGGCTGTGTTTGTCTCCTCACCTAGTGGCATCACGATGATGGTGAAGCCAGCCAGAGCCATGCCAGTGAGGGCACGGGTGACAGCGAACATGGCGTAGCTGACGGAGGCGGCCGAGGCCAGGCCCAGCACCAGGGTGCTCACATAGGCCACAAGCAGCAGGGGGCGGCGTCCAAATCTGTGAGGGGGTCACCCAGGGTCAGCATCCCCAGGAGAGCCCCCACCCCACTATTGCCCACCCCCCACCCCGCCTCAGCCCACCTGTCCGCCAGGTAGCCGAAAGCCACGGCCCCCACCAGCACGCCAACGAAGAAGAAGGTGGACGAGGCCCGGTTCAGGCCTTTCTGCTCACACACCAGGTCCCACTGCAGGACAGGGAGGCAGGTGGGGCCCTCCGGTGGGCACAGGACCTCTCCCAGCCCCAGCTAGCCCCTCTTCTACAGGCTCCAGGCCTTCCTGAGGTCAACTGAGCCAGCTCCCTGCCTCCACACCAGCTGTTTAACCCCCCTCATGCCACCCCTGGGGAAAGGCACCCTGCATCCGCCCCCCCCCACGCCCCTGTCCTGCAGCCTCAGCTGCTCTCACAGAGACCTGGGCCCCAACAGCAGGAGTCCCGCTGCCGTCCCATAGTGACCCAGGGCCCTCCAGCACCCGAACCCAGACAGATGGCTGTGAAGAGGACAGAGGGAGGGGCTGCTGCTCTGCTGTCCCTCCCGGCCCTCCTGCCCCCAGCACCCCGCAGGAGTGAGGGGGGCTCAGTGCTTTACAGTCAGATCCCATCTACAGAGGGATCCACCAGAGCCCAGGGGTAAAACTCAGTGCTCAACAAAGCCCACTGAAATCAGCCACGCATGCCCCCCCCAGTATCCCCCCCCACACACACACAGGTACCTCAGTGACGATGGTGGAGGAGAACTCTGAGCGGTTGTACTCCCAGCCCTGCGGACAGGTCACCGTGGGGGGCTCTGGCTCCAGTGTGCCAGGGTTGTGCCCACCTCCCCACAGCGTGGAGTTGGCAGGGAAGCGGGGATGGGTGAAGCGGAGGCAGGAGCTGAGGGTGCCATCCGGCTCCCTGGGCAGGTGAGCCCGCAGCCACTCCTCCCGGCCGCTGCCATTGTCAGGGGCCCCAGGCATGGCGCAGTGGTGGGCGGGCACAGCGGCCAGAAAGATGGGCAGGAGGAAGTGCAGGGGCAGCAGCAGCCGGGGCAGGGCCAGCAGGACCAGATTCCGCAGCTGGAAGGGCCCAAAGCCGCCCACCTGACTCAGCAGCTCCTCGAAGTTCATGCTGCCCACCTACCAACTCTCCCCGGAACCGGTTCCCTCTGCAGTGCCCAGCCCAGGGCACCCGCTCCACTGGACCCTTGGACTCTGGGGGCGGAGCAGGATGGACTGGTGCATGGAGACACTGCAGCTGGACCTGGCCTATAGGGGCTGGCGCAGGCCCAGGAGCCTCCCCAGCCACCCACATCTCCAGGGACCCCTGTTTCTCTGGCATGGTGCCCAGTGGGGGATGGGCTGCTAATCGTTGAGAGGTCACGGCCTCCTGGAAGAAATGGTTGGGTTGGCGTGTACAAAGGCCTGGGGCCAGCAGAACCTGTCAAGGGTCCCTAAGAGGAGAAGATTCAGGGGTCCTGGTGCTGATTCTCCTGGCAAGCTTTGGGTCCTCCACCCCTGAAGCCCAGGTTTCAAGATGAGGACCGGGCCCTGGCAGGGTGCCCAGTAACCTCTGGGAGCCCAGCTGGATCTTATGCTCTGGCCTCAGACAGACCTGGCACCTTGTGGAGCCTTTCTGGGCCCTCACGCTCACCACCCTCCATTCCCCCAGAGGGCAAAGTCCCTCCTGCCTACCTCACCCCCACCCCACCCACCATTTCCAAGAGCTTCCCAGGGGGCTCCTTTGGGAGGCTGTAATGGAGGGTCTCGGGCAACCCTTGGTCTGGCCATGGGTCTCGAACTGCCTGAGAGTCTGGATTTGCCCATTCCACTTCCCAGTGTGGCCCCCGCACCAAAGCCGCCCAATCCAAAGTTAACCTGTCTGGTTCATCAGACACCCATGCCAATGCCCCCCCACCACCGCCCTGGGAATGTCCACTCCTGGCCGTCTGTCTCCTCCTGTTCGGCTATCACAGCCAGAGTCACACCCCTCGGGGGGTCTCTCCAGAAGCTCCAGGCTGCCCCGGGAATCCTGGACTTCACTCGCTCTTCTGGCTGCCAGTGGCACCGACAAGACACTTGTGGGAGTCTGAGCGTGACTGAGTTCCTGCGGGATGAACGAATGAGTGCATGAATGTAACCTAATGAGTGAATAACCTGAGGGCTGTTTCGTTTTCACTCATTAAACTTCCATAGTAAATCAAAGACATCTGCAGTGTTTCATCTCTCTGATCCTTCTGGGAATGACTTCTAGAATCAGACTTGGAGAAATAACACGGGAGAAGAGCCCGGGCAGGCGTCTGCTCTGCTGGGAATGGGGAAGCATCGGGGAGAGGCTAACGCAGCCTTTCCTTGGGGGGCCTGGAAGTTCTTCCAAAGGTGGCGTGTAAAGATGCCATATGACCTCCAACAGACACAAAGACATGTGCATGGATACTCCTAGCAGCAGTCTACATACTGACTGAGAGTGGAAACAACCTGTGACAGTTACATGATTTCATGTCAACTTGAAGTGTAGGGTGCAGTGTAGCCTGTCACTCAGGTCACAGCCTGATGGGGCCTCCTTATGGGCGTGGCCTCCCCATAAGGAGGGTCCTGGGAACCTCTTTCCTTCTCTCGCTGTGCTTCACCTTCATGCCTGTGATGCTCCCACCGCCACTGGATCCACAAGACTTTTCCCCTACGGGCCTGCATCTTCCAGCATTTTTCATCATTGCTTAAGACTGTGTGAGTCTGGAGGGGGGGATTATGGAATGGTATTGGACTTGTGGACTTGATCGTGACTGGGCTGGCTGATATATAATTACTTCTTGATAGAAATCTCTCTCTCTTACACATATATGAGGGTGTAGCCAGAGCACGGCTAGAACTTGGATACAAATAAAAGCTTCAAGGATACACATTCAGGTCAGCATGGTCTGCACACAGGCCCATGGAGATTCTCAAGGAAAAACAAACATTCCTTGAATGAGAATATCTATCCTGGAGTTTGTTTGGTCCCTGTTCTTTGCTTTGTGGCTTGTATTCTCACAGCACCAGATGACCTGGCTTTATTAGATAATGTGGTTTTTAAGAAAGTTACTTATCAAATTTAAGATCTTCTGAGTAAGTGCAACCAGTCACGTAGTCCCAAATTTGAGTGTGAATAAAAAGAGAGGACACAGCTCAGGTTTCTGCTACATGCCTGAGTGAGCTGCGGCCTCTGCTGTCTTACAGATACATTCTGCGTGCTTCTCCTTCCTCTGCGTCTCCATTCTTTTACAACATGAGGGTCACTGGATTTGTTCCTCTAGTCAACCCAGCCTAACACACAACCCAAATGTCTGTAAACTCAGGAATCCATAAACAAAGAGTGGGGCATCGACACAACGCAAGAGATTCAGCCGGAAAAAGGACCCACGTTCTGATGGTTGTTACAGCAGAGATGAAGCTTGAAGTCGTTGTGTGAACAGGAATAAGCCAGGCACAAAGGGCTACTCATCATAGGTCTCCATTTATGTACGATGTAGGTAGTCATGGGCCGAAGGAAGGGGTCCCGATGGCGCATGAACTAAATGGAGCCCCTGCTGGGTTCAAACCCGCCAGCAGCTCCGCAGAGAGCAGGCCTGGCGGTCTTCTCTGGCAAAAACTACAGCCTAGAAAGCCCTTTGGGGAAGATCTATTCTGCAAAGATATGGGGTCTCTGAGCTGAAATTCACTCAGCAGCACCTGACCAGAACAGGAGCCAGGGGGTTTGGGGGAGAGCGGGGCATGATTGCTGGTGGCCAGGAGATCTTTTATGGGGCGTGGACGCGCTCCAAAATCAGTCTGTGTGGCGACTATACTGCAGACAAACTGTGCATCTTCAATTGGTGACCTGGGCGTGTCAGTCTCACCTCAGTCAAGGTCGCTTTAATAAAGAACCTGAGGAAGATCTGCATTTCAAGACACGTGATTGGGTATGAACTCACGTTTCAGGAGAAAGGCTACTCTTTGTATTAACAAGAAGCGTGTGTGTGTGTGTGTGTGTGTGTGTGTGTGTGTGGAGAGATAGTGCTAGTATTGTAAATGTAAAGAAAAAAATCCTAAGTGAAACACAAACCACTCACAGCAGTGACCTCTAGGTGGTTGGATTTATGGACAGAGTGTTTATGTTTTATTTAGATGCCTCCAGTGTGGGATTTACTGTATGTCCTGCCTTGACATTTCATTCAGGAGCAGGTGGAAGCACATGGGGCCCCACTGAGAGCGACTCCACAGGGCCTTAGCCCCCCGCGAGCTGCAGGAGGGGGCCCCAGGAGGCTCGGTGGAGAACAGAGCGGGTCGTGGTTATGGGGGCTGCTGGAGTCAGATCCACGCCCAGGATCCGGCCTGCCGGGAGGAGGGCAGGACTGGGGGGCCTGGAGCTTCCTCTCTGCTCACAGGGAGGGTCCAGAGCCTGAGCCAGAACAGAAAGTGCGTGTGCACTGACTGACTGCGTGTCAGATGCATGTGGGCTGGACAGGACGGAATGAGTGCAACGCCTGACGCTTTCCCTTCCCCCAGAGCCCCCACCTCACCCGCCCCTCCTGATCCAGACGACGTCCTCTGCGGACCTTGACTCTTAAGGACCATGCGCCACAGGGCACAGCCGCCCCCCACCCCCGTTGTGCTGGCTGCCAGCCTTACAGGCACGGACCCCCAGGTCTTTCTCCTGTGGGGTCCCCGGGTGGGTTCCAACAGCGGAGCACTTCACCAGGTCCTCCTGTCTGCACAAACACTAGAAAAACAACACCTCACTATTAGCTGTTAACCACCGCCACCCTGGAGGCCGGGCCGGAACTGCCGGCCTCAGTGTCCAAGCCTGCAGCTCTCCAGGGTAGAAGGCCCCGCCTGCTCCCTCAGAGAGACCTGCTGGGGCTGCCACCCGCCAGCCCGGCCTGACACAGGCCCCCGGCACGAACGGTCAGGCCCGCAGCGTGTCTCAGAGGACGGAGGGTGGGCGGGGGCCATCACTTTCCAAACAGGCCTTGATAGACCCGGGTATGGAGGTTGCGTTCCTTTGGGGGATTTTGATTTTTAGGATATATTTGGAAGAGAATAGGTCTCCATTTTAGGAGACCCACACAGAGAGTTTGTTGCCACACGGTGTGAACACCGCTCCCTCTAGTCAAGATGTTGGTACCACGCGAGTCGGTGCCAAGACGCCGGCTTGCCCAACTCGGGGGCTTGGCCCCGCGCTGTGATGACAGACCTGGCAGATGAGATGCGAGCAGTGGACGAGTGCAGCCAGGTGGCAAGGACACTGGGTCACGGGCTACGCGCCCTTGGGGTTTTCATGGATGTGTGTTCCTCCTTGCCTTGGGAGCTGCGGTCACAGCTGTCTGTTCGCTTTGGGGCCAACACGAAATTTCCTTCCTTCCCTCCCTCCCTCCCTCCGGACCCAAAGCGCCTTTTCAGGCCTCAAGCCAGGAGGAGTCAGCCCAGGGGCTGGACAAAGGTGTAAGGTTAGCAGTCAGAGCCAGCAGGGCAGCCCTTCCTTCTGTGCGACCCTGGGGGTCCGTCCCTGTCCTGTGAAGGCAGCACCTGTGCCCACTCCAGGCCTGCCCCCTTCTCTCCTCCCGTGCCCCCCCTCCCACCCCAAAGGGAAAAAGAGTCCAGGCCAACAGGAAGGTCCACAGGCTTTTTAATGGTGTGATGGCTACTTCCCTTCCGAGACCCCATCTAATGACAGCGGCTTCTGGGGTGGGGGTGGGCAGTCGCAGGATGGGCAGAGGCCATGCAGTGACTTGGGGGGAGAGGGAGGGGAGACTGTTACATTCTGTTTGGCGTGTAAACATTCTTCAGTGATGGCTTCCCCGGGGAGGGGCAGGCAGGGCCACGTCCTGCCCCTGCCCCATGCCCACCAGGGCTGGCCCCTGGAGCTGATTAGACTGAGCAAGCCCGGCCCCTGTGAGGAGGTGGGGAGGGAAGCCCCATGCCTGGGGCACAGCCCCCTCCTAGGCCCCCTCGTGCTCGGTGTGGCTGGGGTGTGGAAGGCCTGCTTCGTGTTAGCAGACTCCCAGCCTCAACCCAGGGACACAGGCTGCGGGGGGCGGGGGGGGGGCATGGGTGACTCCAAAGAGGAGGTGCTCAGTGGGAGTAGGGGATGGAAAAGCAGTCGCTGGGGTGGGGTGCTGGGAGATGGGGCTCCCCCTGCCTGGGATCCGTTCCCTCCACCCAGCACACCTGACCATGACATTCGGTGACACAGAGGCCTGAGGTCTGTTGGGAGGCCCCAGGGGGTCAAGAACCCCCAAAACAGCTGCAGTGTCCTCCCTGCCTAGCCCCAGTGCTGAGGGAAGGCAGGCTTGGGGGTGGCCCCGGACTCTCTCAGACCCCCTTCTTCTTCCCAACTCCAAACCAGGTTGCTGTTGGTCTGGGAGCAGGGTGAGGCTGGGGCGGGGGAGGGGGGGGTCCTACATTCACATTTTGGTTGGTGGCAAGGAGCAGGCCTAGGGCCTGGGGCCGGGGTCGTGCCTTGTCCCCCCTGGCATGAGCTGATTGTCATTTGGAAAAGCTCCGGGTGGGAGGGAGTGGCCCTTCTCAGCTGGGTCCGGAGGGCAGCAGAGGGTCTCGGGAGGGCCTCAGGTTGACAAGGAGGACTCTGTCTGGAGAGGTTTCCTGAGTGTTCTGGGAGCTTCTGCATCAGCGTAGGTGGCCTTTGAGGGCCACTCACCCTGGAGTCCTCCCCTGGACTGGTCTGCAGAGAAGCCACCACTGGCGGCTCCCTGGCCCGGTTTCCTTGTGGGCATCCTGCCAGGTGCTGGTGGCTGGATGCTACCAGGTAGCTTGGGCACCTGGACCTTCCTTCTTCTTCCCCTAGAGGTCTTGGCTTGTTCTTTGTGGCCTGGGAAGGGACAGACCAGGATGCCAAGGTAAGGCCGGCTAGAGGCCTAATGTGCTGCCACCCCCAGATATGGGCAGCTGAGGCTCAGGACGGGGTGGGAGGAGGTGTTAAGGAGCCAGACCCCAGGAGGAGCTCCCCCCAGCCACATGGGGAGCGGCCTAGGCTGCAGTTAGGCTCAGACGGGGCTGGCTGAGCTGGGGAGGGGGTGGGCCTGAGCCCATCCACAAGTATGCTCTCTGGAAGTTAATGGGGCTCTCCCCTACCTCCCCTGAGGATGGGGCCTATCTAGTTCTGGTACCCTCTGTCCCTCGGTAGGTGATGGCTGACCTGGCCCACGTCTCACACCCTGGAGTGTAGGAAGGGTGACCGCACCAGGACTGCCACCCCTAAGGGCCAGTGCAGAGAGGACAGTGGGCCAGACTCCACCTCCAGGCAAGGGGGCCTCAGTGGAAAGGGCAGGAGTGGAACTGAGGAAGACTTCCCAACAGGAAGCCAAGAGAGAGCCAAACTCCTTCTGAAGCTGCCCCCACCCCCTGTTGAGAAACGTTTGCCTGGAAAGACAGTCTTCACACACCATCTCTCCCTGAGACCCCACCCAAATTTAAGAGAGGGGTTTCCCAAGAATTGTCTGCCTGCCAGCTGCTGTTGGAATCCATTAGAGCGGGCCCCTCCCCAGGGCAACCCCTGAATCCCACCCCCAGTCCCAGCCTGGCGACCAAGAGGCTCCCCTACCACCACTTCCAGGAGGTGTTGCAGAAGCCACCCCTCACCCCCAAACTAGGGCCTCCAAGTGTGCCATTTGGGCCTGCTGCTCTGAAAGGGGGTAGGGGAAGTCTGGCTGGAGAAAGGGCCCGGTTGGCCACAAGAGATGTAAGCAGAGGTCCCTTGGGGAGCCTGGGGAGTGCCATGAGAGTGGCAGGGGAATGGAGGGGCCAAGAGCAGTGGCTGAGCCTGGAGGGTGCGTTGGGGCAGGGACCCCGCCCGCTGGGTGGCAGGAGGGAAGGAGAGGCAATAGGAAGATAACCAGGACCCCTTCCCCCCTCATGCGGGCGCAACACCCCCCTGTCCCAGGCCACGCCCCGAGAGCAGAGCCCCTTGTGAACTCGCAGGACCTCCCTGGAGAGCAGGCGGGAAGCTGGGGCCGCGGGTGGCGCGTCAGGCGCGTAAGGCTGTGCGGGGAGCCGTCCAGTGTTGGCCGGCTGCGGGTGGGGGCCCGGGGTGAGGGTGGGGGGCCCGGGAGGGCCAGTCTAGCCGTGGAAAACCAAGGGCGTCAGGATCTGGCCCCGGCCCGGCCCTCGGCGGCCCCCGCCCGGCCTTTGGTTACTGCGCTCTGAGTGTGGAGTTTCCCCTTGGGTCCTTTCTTGGGGCCCCCCGGGGAGGAGGCGACAACGTCGGGCTGGGCCCGGGTGGGCGGGGTTCCCCGGGGTGGGGGGCCCGCGGGCCGGACCTGGTGCGAGGGGGAGGGACTCTCTTTGCGGGACAGAGACTGGCTTCGCGGAGACTGGGACACGCTGGGGTTGCGCGCGGACCCCGCGAGGCCGGGACTGCGCGGGGCAGGGGCAGCTCCTGGAGGCCTGGCTCCTGCCGCTCCGGCTCCAGTGCCAGCTCCGGCTCGGCCTCGGCCTGGGCCCGGGCCGCGGGCGGGGGGCTGTTTGGGGCGGAGGTCAGCAGCGGTGGCAGACCCTGGGGCTTTCTGCAGCTGGAGCCTGGGTGGGGAGCAGAGAGAGGGAGGGAGGGCAAAGGGTTGAAAAAAGGGGCCATGTCAGAATTCCCCGGGCTGGGTCAGTCCACTGCCCTGCGTTCTGAGCTGGCCCTATGGACCAACTGAGGCCTGGTGCATCAACTGCCCCGCCCCCACCCTAGAGCCGGCTTCCCCAGGCCACCTTGGACTGGCGTTTCATTTTTTAAATTCCCACGGACTTCACACACTATAATGGACCCATGTGCGCATTCATAGGACATCCTGTGTTAGTGCTCCTCCCTCTTCAGGGCTCAGGGTCGCTTTTATAGCGTGATGTGCCTCTGGCAATCCTGGACCCGAGCGTGGCCCGCCCACCCTAACCCCACTGCCCCATCCCCCACTGCCCACCCAGGCACCCATTCCAGACATGCTTACCCACCTGCCCTCTCAGCTGCATGCCAGAGTTGGGTCTGCCCCAGGGGAGCAGCTGGGGAGGTGGGGGCTGGGGGGTTTACCTCAGGCACCCTCTGGGGCTTAGGTCCAGGAAGCCTTTGCTGGGAAGGATGTGGAAGGCCACCCCTACCCCCTGAGGGGCGGCAGCTTCTCACCTGCTGGTGATGGCTGTGTCCGGTGCTGGGGCTGCGCTGTGGGCTCTGCTGGGGGGCTGCTGGGCTGAGGCAGGTGTGGACATGCAGATGCTGATGGGGCGGGGAATCCGGCTCCTGGAGGCTGCTGCCCGCCAGGCCTTCCTGGTCACCGCGGGCTCCGAGGCAGGGGTGTCCTCCTCAGAGGCTGTGCCCGAGAGCGTCCCCGAGGCCCGGCACTGCTCCTCGCTGGAGGAGGACGAGGCACCTGAGGCCAGGCGCAGCAGCCGGCCCTGTCTCTTCTCCATCACCAAGCGGGCCAGGTCCTGCTGGGGCCGTGCCCTCTTGCCCCACCGCTCTCTGGCCGACAGAGAGCCAGACGGTTCTGAGCCCGTGTCCTCTTCCGACAGGAGGACGGGGATGCGGCTCCTGGGGCGCGGGCCCGGCCTGGCCTGGCAGCGGGGGGAGACGGCAGCCAGTTTCTTGGGGCTGCACTCCAGCGAGGCCGCTGAGCCTAGCCCTTCAGCCAGGGTTGGGCCATTGGGCAGTGTGTCCATGACCACCTCTGATGGGGTGTCCCCAGGAGGGCAGGACACAGCACAGCTCTCTGTCTCAGCCCCATCGGGCCCCAAAAGGGTCATGCCATTCTCCAAGGGCACTGGGGCTCCTTCCTCTTCTGGGCCCCCATCAGAGGGTGCCCCCAGGCCCAGCTCACCCCCTACGCTGAGCTCCTCAGGCCGCAAGGCCTGCCCTCCAGAAGACATGACGTTGAGGTGGGTTTTCTCGGCGATGTGCACAAAGGTCCGCTCGACTTTGGTGAAGGGTGAGGAGGTGACCGCCACGCCCCCAGCCCCGGTGCCCCCTGCTCCCGCCGCAGCCGGCCCCGGCCCCAGAGGCTTGGCCTCGGACTTGAGCACGGACGACAGGGTGCCAGGCTCCGACACATCCAGCTGGCTGCCCGCGGGCAGGGGCCGCTCATGCTGAGGCGTGAGGGCAGCTAGGGTGCCCAGGTCAGGGTCGGGGGCCAGCTCGGCAGTGACAGGCGACTTCTTCATGTCTCCAGGGGAGACGAGCACCAGCGTTTTGGAGCCTTCTTCGGGCTCCAGGTCCCCGTCGGCCATGGAGGCCCGCCCCCTGGATCCCTTCTGATCGTCGGCCAGCAGCGTGGAGGGCGCGCCCTCCTGGCTCCTGTCCGTACTCTTCTGGCTGCCCTCGCTGCTGGAGCCACTGCAAGGGCCCAGCGCCTCGCCCAGGGCCACCATCGCCTCCTCCTCCTCCTCCTCTTCCTCCTCCTCTTCCTCCTTGCTGTTGGCCTGAGGCTGAATGGGAGCCAGCGGGACCTGGGGTCTGCTGAGCAGCATGTGGGAGAAGCCCACCCTGCGGACGCGGTTGAGCAGGCGCGCCCGCTCACGGTAGTCGGAGAGGTCCCGCTTGAAGTCTTGGTAGGGCAGACTCAGAGGCACAGTTCGTGGGAGACTGTTGATCTCAAAGGGGGGCACCACAGAGAACACCTGCAAGGGGCACACACAGGGCTGAGCCTACCTGTCCCCTGGGCCCGGCAGGAGACCCACATGCCCAGGGAACCTGGGTTTCCGGAGGGCCTGTCTTTGCCACTACTGTGTCCCAGAGCCCACAGTGACCCCTGACACCTTCTACCAGCAAAGTCAACCTGGGCATGCCCGGGCTCAGTGGCTGCTGTGGGTGGGGAGTAGATCCCTCGGCCTTTCTCCATGCGGAGTCCCTCTGGCATGCGGGCTATGCCGGACCGCAAAGCCAGCAGTTCAAAACCACCGACGGCTCCTTGGGAGACAGACGGAGCTTCCTACTCCTGTAAACAGTGTCCGGCTTGGTGGAATGCAGAGGGACAGTTCTTCCCTTGTCTTTCAGGATGCCTATGAGTCCCTACTCACTCCCTGGCTGTGCGTTTCTTCCCGGAAGCTGCTGGGTGGCTTTGAACAGCCAGCCTTTGGGTGAGCAGCCCAGTGCACGATGAGCACCACACAGGGGCTCTCTCTGACTGCCACACACGCTTGTGGCCATACCGCGGGTCCCCGAAGCCCCGGGCCCTGATCCCCAGCCAGTCTCTCGACCCTCTCGTCTCACTGCGTGCACCCCCCCGTCCTAACATCAACCCCAGAGACTCCCAGGCCCCTGAAGTCACCAGCAGGAAGTGAGCACCGACTTGGCCCTCCCTTTGACAGAGGAGAGAACGGGCCCAGAGAGGGACAGCAAAATGTCTGGGTCGCTTTCCGAGGCAGGGGGCCTGGCCAGACCCAGAACTGGCTAGCCTTTGGATGGACGCCCTGGGCCTCCAGCACCTGCTCCTAACAAGGTTCAAGTCAGGACCATGTTCTGAAGGAACAGACCGGATCCTTGGGAGCTCCTGCCCAAACGCCCCCAGCCCCCACCTGCCCCTGGTGACCAAGAAGCTGTCCAGCTCTGATCACAGTCCTCCGGGAGCTGAAGGCCAGGCTAGGAGGGGCACACCCTGGGCTTCGCCCTCGGTCTCGTGTGTCCCCGGAGCCCATGCAGCCCTGCTGCTCCCCCAGGAGCCCATGCAAACAGCTCATCTCCCGCCTGCCTGCCCACCTCCTCCTTGTTGCTTTCCCTTCTCCTTGCCCCCCCCCCCACCCACCCCATGCTCACTAGACACAGCACGCCGGCCTCCTTGAGAGCGGAGACTAGTTCTTCACTCCTCACGGTCTGCCGCCCCCACCCTCAGCAGAGTCCCAACTACGATTGAGACCGGCACGATCTCGCTCCTCATGGCGTGTGCGTTCTGTGTGCCAGGCAGAGGCAGTGGGCGGGACGGAGACTCCAGGAAGGTTGTGGGCATCAGAGAGGTAATGAGGTAGCAGAAGCAATGGAAGGAGCCCCGATGGCAAAGCGGTTCAGCGCTCGGCTGCTGCCCTGAAGGTCGACGGATTGAACCCACCACGGGGGACCTAGCTGCTGCAGTCTGCTTCTGCACAGATGGGAGCGGCTGAGTGGGTCCGGGTGGGGCAGCCCTGTCTTGTGGCTATGGGAATCCACTCCAGGGCAGTGAGTTTAGTCCTGTAAGCACTGGGCCTAGCATACCCACCCCCACCCACCCCCAGGCGCCTACCCCAGTCCTGCTCAACATGCCATGAATAGCACTGCCTTCTGCCCACCCCAGGAAAAACCCTGCATGTGCCCCCCTCCCCCCATGAAGAATGGGATGATGGGATACTAAAAACCAGGGCCTCTGTCAACTGAGGTCTTCATACAGACAGTCCAAAGGCCAGGGGAGGAGAAGGCAGGCATGTCCAAGGGTGAGCATGGGCCCAGGCCAGATCCTCCCTCCCCCACCTGCCAGCTGCCATCTCCCTCAGCTTCAGAGCTTCCATGAGGATCTGACTCTGGCAGGGAGTTGGGGGGAGATGCAGGGTGGACAGCTTCAGACCTGACAGGACCCCCCTTCCAATCTCAGACAGGGAGGTGAGTGTTCCTAGAGTTCTGTCCTCGCCGCCTCCAAGCTGGAAGACCCAACAATGGCTTTCTTTTACAGCCCTGTTCTTCTGTTCCTGCCTCTCTGGTTGGAGCACTTGGCAGTGTTCTAAGGCCAGAGAAAGCATCGGGGTGGGCTTGGAGAGGTTCCTGGCTAAGGGAAGACCCCCGACTGGATGCTGGCACTGAGGGCTGGGGCACAGACAGACAGATGGAGAATTCTGATCGCTTCTCTCTCTGGGTCAGCTTAGACGGCACACTCCCCAATCCAGGCACATCCACCCGCCAGGGGTGCGTCCTCCACCCCACTGCCGCTGCCGGTGTGCCGAGCCCATCTCCGATGTGGGCCGTGTGCGTTTCCTGTGGGAACCACCCCTCTGCCTCCCGGCCAGGCCCTGGATCTCTGGGGAATTCCTCCGGAGGATGACCTCCCCATGGAGTCCAGTTGGGTGGGCAGTGTCAGTGGGAACTTCCTCTCCTTCTACCCCAAATCCAAGACTCTCCCCCCAGGAGACATGGTATTGGGCTGGGAAAAGGAAACCGGAGGGAGGACTTGACTTGGACCACATGGTCCAAGGGGGCCCAGACCCCTAACTCCCTACCGCCTCACTGACTCAGCCCCTCCCAGGCAGGGAACGCTAGGTCCTCTGGTCTTTGGTAGAAAGGGCTGTGGATCTCCCTTCCCACCCCTGGACTTTTGGTTTCAAAGTCCCTCTGCCCTGCCCCGCCCTGGCTCCTTATTGGCAGAGGGGGCACGAGACCTGGTGATCACCCCTCCTTAACCCTCCCTCTTCCTGCGTCTCCTGGATGCCTGGGCCTGGTGAGCTATTTACCCATTCATTCACCCACTTGGCCTCAGGTTCATTCTCTAGCTGGTCACCTGGTGATCACAGGTCACCTTCCCTCCGTGTGGCCAGCCTCAGAGGCCTGAGGACACCACGGAGGAGGAGAGAGTGACCAGCCCATCCCAGCTCCTCCAGAAGCCACTGTGATGGGCGTTCACCAAGACAAGTCTGGTCTGGAGTCAGGGTGGGTGGCACCTCCCCGCTTTCTCCCCAAGATACGGACCCTGTGGTTCTCAAGTCTGGCTGAACACAGACCTGGGCACATGTTAACATTGCCCAGCCTTGCCCAATCTCCCGGGCGCCCCCCCTCCCCGATTCCACAGGTCAGAGGTGGAACCCCGCTCACAAATCTGGCACTTTACAGTCAGTTTCCTCGCAGTTCAGATGCCAGGTGGCAAATAGTGCGTGTGGTGAGGTGAGATACTGGGGTGGGGATGGAAAGGGGGCAGGCCATCCAAGGTGGAACATTCGGAGAGAAGAAAGCACCAGTCCGTCCTGTCCCCCACCTCACCTCCCCAGGCCCCGCCCCATCTCACACACAGCCATTGGTTTCAGAGTCCAACCCAAACGACTGTTTATTCTGGAAGCAGCAAAGTGGGGGGAGGCAAGGGTCCCTGGTCTCCCCTGCCACCAGCAAAACCGGGGCTCAACCGCCTTGGGGGGGGGGAGTCAAGAAAAGGCCTCCCCTGCCACTGGGACAGGCTATTCCATGTAGCCCCTCCCCAGTGGGCAGGGTACCCCAGCCCAGCCCAGACACCACCTTGTCCCCAGTTCCAATGTCAGAGAAAGGGTCTAGGAGGGACAGAGGGACAGGAGCAGGAAGGTGAGCTGGGCCTAACCCCCAAGCCCCTGCTGGGGTGGGGGTGGAGCACAGGGGCCTTGTGCTTCTCACAGCTGCTCTTCACCCCCCCCCCTATCTCCTGCAAAGCTATCGGGGACCCCACCCATCTTGCCTCCTGCTGCCTGGAAGGCAGTGTTCCCAGAAAGCCAATGGTTGCCGTCCCCAGCTTTGAGAGCAGTGGACGGGGTTGCCCTGTCAGCCCTCAGCCACAGTGACCTGTTTGGTTTCTTGACCCTCAGCTCCTCCCCCTCCCCCAGGGTGTCGGCCCTGCCTGTCACAGAGGCCAAGTGGCGAGGTCGGTGCCAATCTTGC
>PVJH01037320.1:0-18009 GCA_004026705.1 Nesogale talazaci | reverse complement strand
CCAGAGAGGGGCTCAGTCTGGGTCTGGTTGTGTCTGGCCCCGAAGCTCTCTCTTTTCATGCATTCTTCCATGTATCCATGTTGCCCTCATGGTTGGGTTCTTCAAAGTAGGATCTCTTGCCCATATTGGTTCCTGTGGAGACAAGACCAGTACTCTCCCTCTGGGAATGTTAGCATCCTACTCCCTCTGTTATCTTTCCTCTATTGAACTCCCTTTTTCTCCCCCAAGACATCCCAATTTGTACTTTCAGCAGTCCATAATACTTTCTACTACATAATGCTTTAGTAGAATGGAGTGTGGGAGTTAAAACCTCTCCCATTTCTTTTTTCTCTCCAGGGAAATAGCTTGTGGTTTAGAATGAGTGGCATATGTCTTCTAAATAAACCAGAAAGGAAATGGGCCAAACACCATTTTAGCATACATTTGAGGATAATTTTGTTTCAAAAGATTAGGGACATTAAGTTGGCAATAAGGATATTTGAGTTTCTCATAGAGACTAACTTTGAGATATGGGGGTCTGTTTGATTTCAGATGCTTTTACACAGAAATATTGCACTTTGAGGTCATCTGCATCACTTGGTTTATAACCATGACACTGCTCTTTACTCTGCTTTTCGGACCATAAGACATACCTGACCATAAGACGCACCCAGTTTTTAGAGCAGAAAACAAGAAAAAAAAAACTCTGAACCAAATAGTACCAGTATATTAGCATATTTATTAAAATAAAGTAAAATATGGTAATATTTAACAGTGTAAACTCAGCAGTGGTGTTGAAACAACATCACTTTCATTAACAAAAGAAGGGAAGAGTGTGCTTTGCTGATCAGGTGACCTGACTGACATTGAGACTCCAGGAGGTGGGACTTCCCTTCAACACCCAGCAATCCACAGCATGCAAACAGCAATGGACAGTAAACGGGAACATGGGATCATAAACAAATGTTCTGGGGTACCACATCTTTGACCCATAAGATGCACCCTTATTTCCTCAATTTTGGAGGGGAAAAGTGCACCTATGGTCCGATAAATACAGTAATTCCTTTTTCTTGCAATTAACAGGTTAAAAAAAAATCAGTGATTCAGAGTATGAAAACAATGAGAGATGTTTCCAAAGAGAAAGTGTAGTCGGTGTATTCAAGGCTATATAAAACACAACATCCCATCCCCACCCTCCAATATAATCCCACAGATACTATTATGTTTTTTTTTTTTTGGAGGGGGGCATCACTGCTTTCCGGTGGTGGGAGTAGGAGGCCCAGCCCCACTGCTGGAATTGAACCTCCGTCCCAGTGGGCCGCAGTCCCACGCACAATCACTACGCCACCGGGGCTCAGCCCCACAGATGCTCTTATGGATTGAATGGTGTGCTCCTGAAATATATGCTGTCATCCTAACACTTATTCATGTAGATGTGATCCTATTTGCAATTAGTTTTGTTTGTCGTGTTAATGAGGTTCTAGTCAGTGGAGTGCATGCCCTAAACCTCATCACTGTTGAGTGATATAAAAAGTATGCAAATACACAGGCAAACAAACAAACAGGGAAAGATGGATCCTGCCTGAAGATGTTCACGTGCTGATGGTCAAGTATTGGAGGAAAAATACTTGAAAGGAGTTGAAAGGAGCAAAGATCTTTTCTAAGAACTGAGATAAAGAGCTGGAAAATGAAAGAGCACCTTCCTCTAGAGTCAGTGCTCTGAGTTCAGACTGAGTTCCTCAACTGTAATGAACTGAAATTCTGCTCAAGAAGTCATCCACCTTTGGTATTTCATCTTCAGTAACACAAAGAAACTCACAGATCACAGGATCCCTGAAAGATTGTGAGTTTCTACGGGTTTCTGTACAATTTGCAGGACAAAGTTTAATATGACAGGCTTGTGAGTGTTATCTCAGACCCTTGTCTGGCCTCTGGAGACCTAGGTTTAAGGAGTCGTCAGACCATTCTCTAGTAAGACTCAAATACCATATCTAAACTGTTCACATAAGCAGCAGCTCTATTTTAAATAACTGTTTTGCTCCTCAATGCCTGGAATTTTTTCATGTGTCAGATAGAAAATGTGTGTTTTCTAGCTTCTGAAAAAAAACCCTTGGATGTCAAGCCTCTAATGAGCTTCTCTGGTAGACGGCATTGCGCACATTTTAACCATCATAAATTTATGTGATTAACCTTAGAATAGAATATTTAGGTCTTGCGTAGACTCTAATGCGTCTCATGAGGAATTATGGCTGTTCCTATTGACTCCAATGGAAGAAGAGTCTTGGACACCGGGGTTTAGAGTCTTCTTGACCTTATCTCAGGAGACTTTCCCTTGGACACTTTGCTGTGTGTCCTTTTGCTGTAATCAATCACAGTGGTGAGTACTATGATATGTCAAGTCCTTTGAGTCTTCCTAGTGACTGATTGCACTGGGAAAGGGTGGTGGTTGCAGGCACTCTTGACATTAGAAGGAAGAAAATGAAGACCATTGGTCTAATCAGAAAAACGAAATGATCTAGTATTTGAGGGAAGTAACTCTGTATATCTTTAAAACAAATCATAAGGAAGAAGGATTTGAATCGACAGCATCTGTCCAGTTTTCTCTTTTTTGAAGCTGTAAGCTGTGTTGTCAACTTCTTTTACACAGGTAAAAGGTGAACACAGTGAAAAGAGCAAGCCACAAAAATAAAATCTGAAAGATGCAATTACTGCCCCTTTATACCACTCAATGACATTTATTTTTTCATGTCTAATTCCAACATAATAAAAGAAGCACATAAGAAATCCTGAATTAAGACGCAAGAAAGACAAATGAGGAAACAGGTGTCCTTTCCCCATCATGGCCAGCCTTCATGGGACTGCCAACCATTGTCTTTTCTCTTAACTATATTCCCGAATTGAGAGGACATGACAGCGTGCAGCAGATCTTTTTTGTGGCTTCCTATCCCCTCTTCATGTCTGACCCTCTCCATCCCCCAGACCCCCACCTGGTCCACCTCAACTAATCCCTTTTGAGTACAGTCTATTTTCTCTCACACAGCTTTGCCCAGTTTTCATGCTCCTTCACATCTTTGTTGCATCCAAGCAAGCTTTGGATGGATTCCTCGCCCCCCCCCCCCAACCCGGTAAAGCCCCTTTTCTCATGAGTTTAAAAACTGTGTGTTCACCTGGTTTTTTTCCTCCACATTTTTTAATTAAAAATCATTTTATTAGGAGCTTGTACATTGTTTTTCACAATACATAAATAAACATACTGTGCCAAGCACCTTCGCACGTCCACTGCTGTCATCATTCTCCAAACATTCACTTTGTCCCTTGAGCCCTTGGTATCGGCTTTTCCATCCTTTCCCCTCTTCCCCTGCTCTCCCTTCCCCATCAAGAAAAGAGAGAGCTGCAGAGCTGGACGCAACCAGAGTCAGATGCACTTCACCTGGGTTTTAACAAATCTTCTGTAACTTTCATTTTGCAGCTATTTAAAAAAAGTGGAAAATAATTTTAAGATAATTATAGAGTAAGACCTCATGTGTCTGATGTATACAGATGTATCAGAAGTGTACATCTGATCATATTCTGGCCTATCTTTTTTATACTCCCTATATCAAGATTATTTTGAATCAAGTCCTAGACAACATATTCTTTTGCATATATCTATTACAGAATATATTTTATAGATATAAATGTATGTTTGCAGCAAAATACTATTATACTTTAAAAGTGAATAGTAATTTCTTAATGCCATCAATATTCAATTACTTGATTCAGAATTATTTTCTCATAAAAGTATACTAATATGACAATATCACCACCATCAAGCCACTTTGGACTTAATAAAACAAAAGTTTGCAAAAATGTTGATGTCCATGTAAAGAGACTTTTAATCTATAGGAATTACCTCCCTCACTTTATTTATCTTTCTTTGAAATGTATTTCTTGAAAGCAGAGGCTTATTTATTTTTGGAGTTTATGAAGTTTAGATCATGATAATTGTATTTCATGTTGTCATCCTCGTAAATTAGAGAGGCTTGATCAAATTCAAGTTCAATGCTTCCACCCCCCTTCCCCCCCTCCCCCCCTCCTGTGCCTTTCAGGACAATTTCAATTTAGGGTTGTGAAACAGCTGCTGCTTCTCTCTCTTGACCTTCAAAGTAGTTGCTGGCTGAATATCCATCTCCAGACCTCAGCCCTTCTGTCTTTTCCTTTTTCTTTTTAATTTCTTAAAAATAACCCCCCCCCCCACACCCAATCTTTCAATATCTCATGGCCACGAATCCGGGCAGACATTAGGTGTGTCCTGTAGCCGAGGGCCTCCCACACTGCAGACCTCCTTTGGAGTAGAAATCTCTTTGCAACCTGTTAGGATCACTTTGGAAAAGACTGGTGCCTAAAGTGACAGACAATCCTCAGAAGGAAAAGACATTTTATCAAGCAGCAAATGTAGGAAACTGAGAGTGCCAAGCTTTCTATTCTAATTCTGGAAGGCACTATGTGAAGTCTCTGCAAATTATTGAGGGAAAACTCTAAATATATGAAGGTAAACAATTTCCAATATATATTTTAAAACTAAAAAGAGAGATGTGGTCAGCAATGTTTCCCAGCTTTATCTGACCATGAAACTACTCTTCTTATAATGATACCCATAACCCCCATCCTCCACCTGCCCATGTTCCATGGAACATAGTCAGGGTCCATTTTTTCCCTGCCTTAGAAGTAGCTCTGAGTCTGAATTGACAGATAACATTAAGTTTGGTTTGGGCCTTTACCCTATTTGATTGGCCTGTTCAGAATACATCCTGACTTGTTTTTAAAAAATAGAAACGGATTTTCAGTCATCACAAGAGTGTGAGGCCATTTCAACGTCATATTTCTGCTAGTTGCCTCTCAATATATTTCCTCCCTTTTGTCTGCAGTAGCAGAATACCTGTTTTTTTTTTATTAGCAATAGACTCTCAGCATAAAGATTCTGTATGAAAACGGGACATCAAATAAGGAGGACTGAAGAAGAATTCATGGATTTGAATAGTCCTGGAGGAGGATATTGCAAGTATTATGAACTGCTAATAGGACAAACTTGGAAAAGGAATTGCTAGAGTGCTTCCTAGAGACTAGGGTGGAGACACTTTGCCTTACATACACTTGGGACATGTCAGGAGAGATCAGTGCTTGGAGAAGGACACCATGCTTGGTGAACTAGATGAGTGGCACAGAAGAAGACCCTTGGTGAAATGGCTGGGCACTGGCTGCAACAGGGAGCTGAGACAAAGGAACAACCGTGAGGAGGGTACAGGACGGACCAGTGTTTCTATCTGCTGTCCATAGGGTTGCTATGATGCAGAACGGAATGGACCTGATGATATCTAACAACAGCAATAGCAACAATGACAGCAAACAACAAGAACAACAACCTGATTGAGAGTGAAGACATTATAACTGGCCCTTAGAAATGTAAAGGAATGTCAGATGAAAAACAAAGCTTAGTAACTTTTCATAAATTTCTTGAGACAGCATGGATTCATCTTAGGATTTGGCTAAGTTTTAGACCCCTGTGGTTCTTCCATGCCGTTCACATGTTCTAATAGGGGACCCTTCATTTCTCAAGCTTCAATGTTCTGAATACGCTCTGGATTGTGTTCTGGGATTCTGCGTGTCTGAAAGTGGCTATACTATGGGCCCTCTTCTGCTGGGATCCATGGTGGTAGGCAACACTGGCCACATATAACAAGTCAAAATGGTGCAATATTGCTTTTCAGTCTCTACTGTGATGCTTTAGGCATGTGCGATCTTATGGGAGAATTGTGATATTTCATTCTTCTAGACCACGTCATTGCTAATGCAGTGTAAGTCCTAATGACTCCGTGAGAGTGTCTTTTACTTTTCCATTTGGAACACAGTATTTGGACACAGTCAACATTAACAAAATTCTTACTGAGAAAGTTACCTATGCCTGCTTCAGAAATCACAGATTCTAGCCTTGGGAATCTGATAAAAATGAAATTGTTTCTCACATCTTGTTTTCCTGACATTGTTAGGGAAAATCATTTAGATACAAAGCACGTGAATTGTGAAGGATACTTTGATAACATCTTGTTTGAGAGGCACAAAATAGCACTGGGGCCAATGGCCAGAATTTCTTGTTATGACCACCGATGCCAGACACTGTTAAGTAGAACTTTCTTGCATATACTTCTAATGGATTCCTCTCATGAAATGATGTGTTTGTATGTGTGTGTGCTTGGGTTTGTGTGGTGTCTAGTATACTGTGTGAGAATGTTACAGTCTGTGCATGTGCTGTTTTTTTCCCCCTGTGGGCATCACTGCCCCCTGGTGGGAGTAGGAGGTCCAGCCTTGCTCCTGGACAGCTGCTGCTGGGTTTGAACCGCCAATCCTGTGGACTGCAGTCCTGCACACAACCGCTACGCCACCGGGGCTCAGGTGCTGTTTGTTTTATATGCAAGGAGATCTCTGGATTTATGAAAATTCGAGTGAAATTCTCCTTAGGAAGGAAATCCCTAACAGTGCTCCAGGAATGGGCCAGAAGTAAACTTCACAGACGGTCAGTGAGTCTAGTGCCTTAGAAGTCTTTCTATTGCTTTGTAGTCAAGTACAAAATCATGGGCAGTGTTCTTTATCCGTTCTCTGAAGCTGGATTGGAGCAAAACCCTTTACTTGCCAAGAGTGTCCAGGTGACTCTCATTTGACACACCCAGAGCAATGTGTTATCCCAAAACATAGAAATTTAGTCAGGGATCAAACTTTTGGGAGAAATGTTAATATTAAAGTGATAGCAAGCAAAAGCAATTCTGATTTCATGTCACATATAATAAAGCTCCTTCTTTTGTTAAAAACAACTTCTCTGGGTTGGAGGTTCAAATCCAGCAGCAAGGCTGGGCCTCCTGCTCCCACCACCAGAGGGCAGTGATGCCCCCCAAATCCGAAAACAAACAAATAAACAAACAAACAAACACAACTTCTCCCTATCAAACATGTAACAAACTTTCTATAGGCTCCAGTATATGAAGCTTTCTTTTTAAATCATTTTATTGGGGGCTCATACAACTCTTAGCATAATCCATACATACATCCCTTGAATGTCTAGCACATTTGTATATTTGCTGCCATCATCATTTTCAAAACATTTGGTTTCTACTTAAGTCCTTGGTATTAGCTCCTCATATTTTCCCCTCCTTCCTTGCTTTCTCCTCGATCATGAATCCTTGATAATTTATAAGTTATTATTATTTTGTCATATCGTACATTGTCCTATGTCTACATGGAATTTTCTTTACACACATGTACATAACTATAAAATTTACATACCCTCAAAATAGATCTAGGTGTATATAGCTGCTGTCATGGTGGTCTCAAAGGCTTATGAATATGGATGAAAATGAGTCCTAGTTGATCATACGGGGCAGAGAGTGCTAGTTGAGTATTTGTGCCTTTATCTGAGGTGGGAATCCAATCGTATTTTAAAGACAACTTAATTGCAAGGGATAAAACTTATTTCATGTTTTCAGTGGGAGTAGAATGGACAATTTAACCATAGGTCGACTTGTTGGCCAAATTTCCATGGATGAAGTGGCCAATAAGAAATGAAAGTGGTGGTTGGAATATTAAGTTTATGGAAATATTCCTTTAAAGCACATCATTTTGGGGACAGATAAAATTGACCAATCCGTTTGTCTGATCCTTTTATATTGCAATTTTAATGAAGTAAAGCACTTTGGTCAGTACTATTTTATTGTAGCTGACTTTTACAACACTTAAAAGGGAAGTAGAGGAGGATGTAGCACTCTCCTTACCGGCAAATGACAAACCCAGGTTATTGACCCTAAGAGAATTTCCTGAGATCTGACCACGAGGATTTAGAAGACCTGAGTCTTAATCCTCAGGCTCAGCTTTCCTGTGTTTTTCCACATTACCTCTTGGCTTTCCCTGGGCAACTGGCTTTCAAATGTGCAGCCTGCACAGTTGGTATGCCTGCAGAATTCAAGTGAACTTACAAGCAACAGAATCATCCGTCAAGAAGATTGACCCAAATAGTCATAGCTATATACCCATGTGGGCAGGGAGCCCAGAATGTGTCTCCTCTCAGGCAGACAGACAGGAATCTCCCTGGAGACTGGCCAGGAAGCCAGAAGTTCTCCCAGAGGGTCAAGAGGGCTGCCAGGAGGAATCTATAATGATTCCATTTTAGGTTTAAAGGACATTATAATCACAGCAGGAGTACCTAGTACTATGTATGATACTGACACAAATGCACACTTCTCAGCTTCTATAGTAGATAGATGGTATCTTGCTGGAAAGGGTGAATCTATAAGCAGTTTCTAGTTTTAACTCTCAGTCAAACAAGTGGACGTAAACAAGTCAAGAGTGTACGTAAGGGGCAGGTGTTTCCAGATCTTTGCTGACTGCACTAGCTGGGTCATCAATCTAGGCATAATTCTTGGTTCATTTGCTTTTCAATAACATGTTTGAATTTTCCCTACAACAGATTGTGGAAAAGACTGCTAATTATCTACCCAACATTCATTCTTCCATCTTCCTTAAGGCAGAGGGGTCTGGTTTTATAGAGTACAGTGATGACAATTAAAAGACCATTTTCTATACTCTTTTTTTGTTGTTGGTATTGCTTTTTACATCGAAAAGGTAGCCGGGATATGCTTTCGTTAATAAAAGACCACAGAAGTACTGTATGGAAATTCTTGGATCTTTTAAAGGGAAAAAAACTTGATTTATTTTCCTGTGTCCTGGAATGTAGTTGTGATGGTGAAGGTCTAGAAGTGATTTTGTAGGCATGATGCCAAAGGTGACAGGGCTTTAGGACTGGAGGACAGGAGTCCTCAAACACTGCAGAGTTACACTAACAACTCTGATCATTGGGGTTTCATATGAAAGAAATAAGCTTCTACCTGATTTAAATCACTAATATTTGAGGGCTTTTATTGTATTACATTCCCATCATATGCTTATACTTACATGGTGATAAAAAGGATTTAAATAATGGATATTAAATAAATATTTAATAATGGAAATTAAGATATTTTAAGAGATAATGGAAGAAGAAATAATTTAAGGTGGTGCGATGATGAAACAAAAAGAGATTAAGCAAGTCATGTAGTTGAGCTCTATTTTAATATTGACCGTAGTTTTACTCCCTCGCCCTTGGCCCTATAAGATGCAGTTAGTTCTTAAAGTGGTCATTTGCCATATTTCTTTGGAAAAACAACTTGATACATTACTCTCCTAATTCCTGAGATGTTACTTTTGCCCTGCTTTTCACTCCAGGGTTTTGCAACTTTTGTCCAAATTGGTTGACATTTCCTGGATAAGTCTCTCCCCCTTTTTGCCTCTGGGCTGTGATTGGTATGTATCTTGGAGGGGTTCATCAACATGCTATGCAAATAATGTGTATAAAGAAATGAAAGTTACTCATATAGACAACTTCCATCAGAGCATTTTGGAGATGGAAAAAAAAAGGAAACAAAGGAGAAAAGGCAAACAGAAGGAGGAACCAGTAAAAGGGAGAGGGAACGGGGAAGAGGGAGAAAAGAGGGAAAGGAAAAGGAGATAAAGACAGCATAAAAAAAGTTATATCAAATATTATAGTGTAAGTATATCAAATACTATAGAACTGAAGACAGTGAGAGGCCCCGAAGGGATCCTGCGGCAAAGCAGATTGTGATGTCAGGGAGACTGAAGGAGAAGTCTGTTTTCAGGGAGCTGAGAGAAGCCTGTCCTCAACGGGGCTGGAGAAGCTTGGAGAAGAACCATGAGGAGGACCAGCTTGCTTGTTTGAGAAGAGTCGAGAGATCTGCACTGAGTGGAGGAATGTTTTCCCCCAGACTGCCTACCTGGGTAAGATCCAGAGTTTCACCGTGTTATTTCCTTAATACATTACTTAACTATGAATACTGAGAATCAAGGATGTTACGTTAAGGACTCAGGTATACCTGACCCAAGCCATGGAATTTTTAGTTACTTCATAGGTATGTGACAGTTGGTCATTGAATAAAGAAGACTGAGGAGAATTGATGCCTTTAGTTATGGTGCTGGTGGAAAATATTGAAAATACCGTGTCCTGCCACAAGGACAAATAGATCTGTCTTTGAAAAAGGGTAGCCAGAATAATTCTTAGAAGCAAGAGTGACTAGACTTTATCTCATGTACTTTGGGAATTCTATCAAGAGAGACCTGTCTATGAAAAATGACATCATGCTTGATAAAGGAGAGGGGCAATGACAAAGAGAAAGACCTTGAGAAGATGTATTGACACAGTTGCTGCTACAATGGATTCAAATGAACAATTGAGAGGCTATGAATCAGAACCAATTTGATGGCTCGTGCCAATACCAATGTCCGTATAGTTTGTGAAATCTGTGAGATAGTACAGTGAATTGTAAAACCAAAACAGGGGAGGGGTAGTGCTGAACAGGGAGAGATTGTCCTGTCACAGATGGAGTGATAAAGCAGCTTCAGACAATGTGGAAGTTTGCAATGTAGTTGACCTCAGGAGCTCATCATTTAACACATTGACCTCAGGAAGGCATCATTTAACGCATTGTAGGAGCAATGCCATTTCTTCAACTTAAGGTTATATTCTAATAAGCTGATATCAGTTAAGGAGATAAAAAGAAAAACTATTGACCACCTAATAATCTAAATTGAAAACCTTTATCAAAATATCGGTAGGCTTCATGGCTCTGTTAAGAAAGCACTGGTGTAACCACAAGGTTTGAGGTTCACCATTCATTCCATGACTTAAAGGTAAGGTCATCTGCTCCCACAAAGACTTACAGCCTCAGAGACTGTATATAGGGTTGCTGTGATTAGGAATTGGCTCAATGACAGTTGTCTTGGTTTTCAAATTTGAAAGACACGAGAACAAAATGGCTAACTGAACAAACCATCTCTGTGCCGAGGACAGGGGAAGGACATGGGCTGAGCAGGTGGTGGTAGAGTGGAAGTGGAGGAGGAAAGACTGTGAGAAACAGCACCCCAATCCATTTAGGGCGGTGACTGGTGCCCTCTCAAAGGTTTGCATTAAATGTGCTGCAAGGTCATAAGAGTTTAATTTTGATTGTGAAATTGTAGCTGTCTTAGCTTTGTATTCTTTCTGCCCTTGAAACGGTTAAAAAAAACCCAAACCCTCTTACCGGTCAATTTCGTTTCCATATCACACCTCCTCAAACCATGTGTGTGTGTGTGTGTGTGTGTGTGTGTGTGTGTGTGTGTGTGTTTTAAGAGGATATTCATTTCCTTTACTATATGGGCATAGAAGCAACCTAGATTTATTTTGAACTGCTTAAATTTTTTTTTTTAGCAAGATCCATACGTATGTTTCACTTTTATTTCTCTAACCAATGTCTACTCATCTGTTGAATAAAGGAAATTTGGATTGAGTTTGTCTCAGGTGCCTAGATCACTCAGTTACCATATTAAACAATATGGTCCAGGGGCGTTCTTCCCTTCACTGATTGCTTTGGATCATGGCACAGTATACTTAGTAAAATCAAACATCTTCTCCCAGGACAGTAGGTATTTATTACTTGGCCTGCATAGCATTCAAATTTTATTTAAGGAACTGCTTTTAACTTCTCACCAACCATGGAGGGAGATCTTATTGTTCCTACCCTTCTTTATCCCTCACTTTCTCTTCAAAAAAATGGTTACCTGATTCAAAGCAACCACTAATATTTTGCTTATTTTGTGTTTTTTAAATTTACAATCAGATTAAGTTGGTTCTTTTTGGTGTCACAGCTGGGAAGATGTACGCTATTAAACACCATAGCTCCACCTTGAAGAGAGGGATGGTCTCTAGATGCCCCTTGAGAGGAGACATCAGGTTCTTACATCAGGGTCTTACACACCAGTCTTCAGAATCCTTTGTGGTTAGTACCTAAATTGGGGTATACCTGTTAACAAAGTCTTTCTTTCTTTCTTTCTTTCTTTCTTTCTTTCTTTCTTTCTTTCTTTCTTTCTCACTTTCTTTCATTTTAATAAATCATTTAATTGGGGACTCATACAGCTCTTATAACCCATACATCAACTTTGTCAAGCACATTTGTACATATGTTGCGTTCATAGTTTCAAGTTATGTTTCCCTTCCGCCCCCCCCCCCTCCGCCTTTTCCCACCACCTTCCTCCCACCATCATGGTATCACTACTCTCATTTTTGGTCCTAAGGAGTTTATCTGTCCTGGATTTTTTATGTTGAGAGCTCTTATCTTTACCAGTGTACATGCTGTGGTTTAGCCAGACTTGTAAGATAGAACTGGGTTCATGATAGTGGAGGTGGGGGAAAGAACTGGGAGGAATATGTGTGTTTCATTGGTGCTGTACTGCACCTTGACTGGTGACCCTTCCTTGTGAACCTTCTGAGAGATGTCCAACTGCCTACAGGTGGGTTTTGGTATAGATCCCCCCTCATTTGCATGAAAATGGTTGTTTGTTTTGCATCTTCTAATGCCTGATACCTGATCCCATCCACACCTCATGATCACTCAGGTTGATGTTTTTTTTGTCATGTGGGCTTTTGCTGCTTCCTTGCTAGATAGCTGCTTATTTAACTTTAAGCCTTTAAGACACCAGATGCTATATCTTTTGATAGCTGGGCACCATCCACTTCCTTCACCACATTAGCTTATGTACCCATTTTGTCTTTAGTAATTGTGTAGGAAAGGTGACTGTCAGAGAATTCCAGGAGTTGAGAACAAAGTGTTCTTGAGTTGAGGAAGAATTTGAGTAAAGGCCCAATGTCCATCTGCTACTTTAATACTTAACCTATAAATACATAGACCTATATTCCTATCACTATACATTAATGTGTTTACATATATACAAATAGAGGTATAGGCACCTAGTTCTTTTTTATGTGCAGATTAATTTCACTTCTTTATTTGTAAGAAAAGATTCTCAATCGAGTTAATGGGACTGAAAGCAAAGCAAATATTCATGGGTTGAAACCTGGAGAAACATGTGAAGAGGCTTAGCATGAATTTCTGATCTGCTCCCTATTGGTGAATTCCTGACTTGTTTCTTACTGGTGACAGAATACTGAAATTACTTTCACTTGGGAAAAAAATAATTAAACAAAGAAGTAGTTGGGCTACTGGATTTCAGATTGTTTCTGTAAATATTTTTAACTATTGTTCTCTTTCTCCATGAAGCCTACTCACTCTGCATCCCAGTTCTAAAACCTTTGTTTATTTAGAAAGAACACGGCAAAGATGCAATTTCTTACTATCTTTTTAGTAATCCTCTATAGGAGGGCAATCTAGTTTCAAGGAAACCCCAGAAGGATTGCATATTTCTTGCAGGGATTCACAAATAACTCAAGTAATATAACCAAGATTAGTCTATTTCAATGAACACCATTGAAATCACCATTAAGCTTTTCCAAAGATAGACTTTGGTATAAGTGGACCTGAAAATGTCACAAGTTGTGGTGTTGTTGGCCCATATGTCTGTTTTGTGAATTCATTATAAATGAAATGAATTGCATCCAGATTAAGATTTACTTTGATGACTTTTCTTTTAAATTAATGATTCTAGGAGAGTTGTTTCTTTAAACAACATGAGGGTATTTGATAGTGACTGAGTAGGAAAAGTGGAGGAGGAATAACATGGGGAGGAAAAGCAACTCCCAGCAGCAGGGCATGAGGAGAACTGTCTCAACAACAAGGCATCCATTGGTCTCATCAGTAAAAATACTGCTGCCGTAACATTATACTTCATCCTAAATTTTTATGTTTCCCATTTTGGAAAACAGCTATGTCTACTATATAATTTTACCCTTTTATTACGACATTTGAGAAAGTAGCCAAGACTGGTTAGCTTTAATTACCCCCATCACGTTATTTTAGATGTCAGTTTCTACAAGTCATTCACAAATGGGCAGATGGCAGAAACATGTTATTCTAGAAATGGCCAGATTTGGATAGAGCTAGGGAAACGTTGACCCCCTTCTTCAGTGTTTGTGGTGCTGTGGACACACATCTGTATGTTTGCTTTGGTGATCTCACAGTGTGGCTTCAGAGAAACCATTGGCTCATTTGTTTTCTCCTTCATTAAATGATTTTAGAAACCTGACCCAGCTTCACATTTTGCACCAGAGATAATAGAATAATGGATGTTAGAATGATCTTGAATTGTTATTTTCTTCCTGGTGCTATCTTGAGGCTGGTTTGGAAATTTAAATGCAGACTGATTTTATGACCTCATTGGAATGCACCAGATGGAGAAATGGAGCATATATTTCGAAAGTCTGTATTCTGCAGTGTTCTTGCCTTGGTAATGATCTACCGCACAAACTTTGCATTCAGAATGCGCCACATTTGGATGCCTTTGTTACTAGTATAAACCCTGAACTATGGCCCAAGCATAGACAAGGATTTTTCTCTATTATGGACCATGCTGTGGAGAAAGAATAAAATAAACATAGATTTAAATGTCCTGAGAACAAAATACCAAAAGGAACTTAAAACTCTACATATCCAAAGGAGTATTTGTGGTAATTACATACTTTCGTGTCAACTTGAAGATATATAAAATATAGGTGTGAAGTCCAGTTCACCAACCAGGTCACTCCTTTTGTGTGTGGTTCTCTCATAAGGAGGGTCCTGGGAACCATTTCACACTTCCAACCTCCTGACTCCCCCTTCCTGACAACTGACCCTGATTGCTATGAGAGCCCTGCCACCCCCATTGGATCCACAGGTGAGCTTTCTACTTGTCAGCTGACAGGGTATCCAGCCACAGTGTCAGGGACATTGGCAGAAAAGAAAAAACTTCTGAACCAGAAATGGAAGACTATTTATTATTCACGAGGATAGCAGCAACCAGAAAAGTAGCATTTGCTTCCATTTCCTGAGCATCGATTCCCACAATGCCTGTGCAAAAAGTGTACATGTAGTGACTTTTGTTAAAGGAGAGGAAGTCTGAGTTTAGGGAATCTGAATCTTTTCTTGTAGGCAAAAAGTCTGCTTGAACTTTGCTGCAGATGGGAAAAGACAATAAGCTTCATTTTGCAGGACGGTAAACAAATCTTACTTGTTTTGAAATATTTTTTTGTGAGAATCTATCTTCCAATGCTCTTTGTTATACACACATCCTTGAAGATACAGCCTAAGAAAAGACAATCCATGCATCTGTTTAGAAGATGTATAGAAACATGAGGGGACCAGAGAATTGCATCCAAGACATGTAGTATATAGATATGTAAGTTTTTGTTTTTGTTTTTAAAAAAGACTAACCCAACTTGAATTTAGCTTTGGTGCATCATTTTTGAAAATGTAGCCTTGTCAAGAAAAAAAAAGTTACTTCTGGTCTATAAACCGTCATTTGTTTAAAATTTTGTTTCCAATACTGTTTTTGACTTTCCCATTCAAGTGTGAAGATATTGTAGCAAATACTTATTACAATACTTTTGCTCATCAATAAACTTTATAAATACATTAAGTAAGTTCATATATCTAGCCCTCTAGGTATGCGGTATAATATTTCTATAGGTATAGAAATTGAGGCAAGGAAACCAAATTGACCCAAATCACATGGCTAGTAAGTGGCAGAGATGGAATTCTGAACAGTAATTCCAGAATAGGGCTATCTAACTCCTACTTCTCTATTTTCTAAGTTCATGGAGCTCTCTGAGTTCCTGTGGGTTACGTATTAGTCATACAACTTATTCAAAGTTTAGCCAGTCCCTGTCTTTCAGCACAGTCTCTTTCTCAGCTCAGCTGCCAAGCTTTTGTGGAATCATCTGCCCACTCCCAACCACTTCAGAGCATTTCTCCAGGAAGTCAGAAATCTCAGCTGTCATTCCTATACCAGACTTTTGGGCGGGCATCTATCTGGGTGAGCTCCACTTTGAACCTCTCCGCCAACATTGCCCTCAATGATTGCTTTTCTATTACTCAGGATCCAAATGAAAACATGATTTGAATCACAGCTCTTCTACTTACCAACTGTATGCCCTTCAGCAACTTGACCTCTCTGCATCTTAATTTCAACTTCTCTGAAGTACCGATAATAATACTCCATTCCTCAGTGGGTTGGTGTAAGACTGAGTTAATTTATACCTGCAAGGTAAAAGTGTTGCATAGAATGTTTGTTAATATATTGTTACATTTGAGGGGAATGGCAGGAAAATAGTTTAGGGATATAGAATGAGGGGGTATGGCTAAAATGGACTTCCCCCCCTAATCTATGTATGTATGTATGTATTACCAAGCAACTTTATCACCACCAAACTATTCTCCATTACACTTACTACATTTGTCTCATTATTGGAAATGATTTTCAAACTCATATGTTTGACAGTGCCTCCCTCATTTTTATCTTCACGTCATTTACATCATAAAATCACTGTCCTTTCTTGTCCCACTGCATTTGCAGAAACAAAAAGAAGTCACACAGACCCAAGTCCGGTGAGGAAGGTGCTTGGGGCAAGAGGAGCATGCTGTTTTTTTTGCTAACACCAATGCATTCAGATGGCTGTGTGAGCAAGTGCAATGTTGTGGCACAACCAGTCCCCTGTCTGCCATAACGCATGCATTTTTATTGCGCACTGTTAAGCAATCTTTTCAAGACCTCTAAATAGAAAACTTGAGTAACAGTCTGACCTGGTAGAATGATCTCCAAAATCAACACTTTTGTCCATTAGGGAAGCTGACAGATGTCCAGAATGAGATTTGTCATCAATCGACATTTCACCTTTTTTTTGTTTTGTTTTGTTTTTTTGTTTTTTGGGCATCACTGCCCTCTGGTGGTGGGAGTAGGAGACCCAGCTTTTGCTCCTGTGGAGCCGCTGCTGGAATTGAACTTCCATCCCAGTGAGCCGCAGTCCCACGCACAACCACTACGCCCCTGGGGTGCAGCCCATTTCACCTTTTTTTGAAATGAGAAAGTCACACATATACTTGAATTTTTCCCATTGTGCTGTCCTTATAAGCTGTGCTCAATTTCACAACAGTTTCTGTGGCATTTTTCCTGAGTCGGAAACAATTTCACAGCTGCATGCTGTTCTTTTAAATCAACCATCACAAAAAATGAGATTCAAGCAAAACTGCTTTTACAGAAAACTAACTGTGACCAGAGAGAATCTTCCCAGCTGACGACACTGGGTACACTGCCTCAGACAGAGTTGCTTGATGGCCACCTACTGAGAAAAATGAATACGATGAAAGCCCCACCTAGAGGAGCCTTTTTATGTTTTTTTTTTTGGGTGGTGGTGGTGGTAATAGCCCCTCATATTAACAGAAATTTATAAGACATGAAGTATATTCTAGTGGGATGTGGCAGAGGAGTCTGCATAGTTTTGTTCAATTTAGTTATAGAAAAGGAAAGACATTCTACTTCTGTATTCTTATTCATATGGTTTATTGTAATTGTGAAGTTCTTCTTGTCCTTTGGAACTTCTCAATTTGGAAAGTGGAATTTTAGAAAGCAATGCCGCCTTCTAATTCTTCCTGTCATGTTTTGGTACATTCTTGGTATCACATAGATCCTTTCAGAGGACACCTTCAGACAGTTACGAATATCGAGTCTACACTTGCATGACTTTGTAAGAATTGTCTTTTACCATCAAACCCTGGTGGGATGGCTAGTTGTTATTGGACTTGTAGCCACTCATGCCTTAGAAGAAAGTTGAGGCTTTTCCCTTGTGTAAACATTTACAACACCAGAAGCCTTAGGGAGCAACTCTGCTCTGTCTGGTACAGTTGCAGTGAATCAAAATTGACTTGATAGCAGTGAGTTTGGTTTGGGGGTTGGGTCGACTGATTTAACTCGTAGTTAATTTCTGATGGCAAAATAGCAGTTTCTTAGGCTAGCACACATTCTGCCCATGGTGTGATTTAAGGCATAAGATTTTGTTTGTAGATATTAAAAGTTAAACTTATGCAAATGAAATGAAAATCTCCTCTCTATTACTTAGCTCTTGCATCGGATGATGTAACCTTTTGGATTTTCTCTGCTTTATATTTACAACACATAGAGAGTTGCTTCATTTATTTCTTTGTCTTTGGTTTATAT
>PVJH01037319.1:0-18018 GCA_004026705.1 Nesogale talazaci | reverse complement strand
GGGGGGGGGGGGAAATAATGACACAAATAAACAAGGTCAAGAATTTTATGCCAAAGTGAACAGACTTCGGAGGTTGCTAATGGGGAGAGGGGGAGAAGAAAGGTAAAGCAATGGACTGGATGCTGACTCAGCAACCCACGGGAAGGAGGGAGGGAAATCAGAAAAAAGGAGGAGAAAACTGTTGGGTGGCCTGGAGGTTGACTAGTAGTTTAGACTGTAGACTATGAAGTCAATGATCTGAAAGGTAAGGTTCCACCTGAATTACAATAATAATAAACAATATCTGTTAAGACTTTTCCTTCACAATGTAATCCTACATGTTATGCATAACAACATCTATAAAGCGGTTTTCCTAATTTATTCAAAAATGTACACTTGTTTTACCTATTTGGATGTGGCAGGCAAAAAATAAAATTTCAACAATATGGCAGGCAAAAATAAAAGATGATGCATTTCCATAGGTATTCAAGGTATTTTTGGTTTTACTTCTTTTGTGCTTTAACAATTTTTTCAATATTAGTTTAGATTCATGATGAGAATATTTAACTTTCTCCTAAGTATGTGTATCTCCACATGGAGTTATGTGTGTATAGCATTTCTTTGTGATAGGTACAGAGATTTATCAAACACTGAGAATTTGACTTTGAATTTTTCTAAAAAAAAGAATATGTGTTAGTAGGTAAAAAGGACCAGTTTATGTTATGTAAAGTCTGAGTTTAAACTAAGGCTTAATTATTTGCTTATGGTGTGGCAATGTGATGTACAGAGAATGCTGTTGAATTTTAGATTCTTAAAAAAAATTAAGAATGTTACTGGCTTCAAAACATTATGCGATCATCAGAAATAAATCAAACTTTTGTTTATGTTATTTTTCCCAAGTGTCATGCAACAAGACCAATTCAGCAAAAAGCAAACATCTCAATCTGCATGCCTAAATGAAGTATACCAACAATATGGGTTTGATATATTGTAAAGGGGATAGACATATACACATGCATGCACACGTGCATGTATACACAAACAAACACACAGAGTAAAGATTCTCAGTCTTCATAAATCTCCAAAAGAAAGCAGAAACTTACTTGTTCTCTAGTCCAAGTCTGAAATCATCTCTTTTTTTTTTTTCAGCCAAGTGTGAAGTAAATTAAAAGAGGTGCTTGCCTAGACCAAGTTCAAATACCAGTATTTAGGAGAAGCTTCTGCCAATGCGCCTGCCTTCAACAGGTTTATTTGGGAAGATGTAAGCGTAGCTTTCAGAAGATCAGGAAAGGCCTGGAAGAGGCATTTCTCAGCAGGTTTATACAGATCATTTGATGATCAACTCATTATGTTTGAGTGCAACACCATTTCTCTGGAGAGAACATGATAATTCATGTAGAGTATTTGGTGATTCACAAGGTCTTGAAATTAGTATAATCAAGATAATTTAATAACATTTTGCCCTTATTATTACTGATTTATTCAGATATATTTTATAGTCAAAATGTTTTAACTTTAATGAAGGATCCCATTTCTAATGGTTCTTACTTCTATTTTTTTTCCATCGGAACTTCAAAAGATAGCCATTATTAGGATCAGGTTCTCAGAGTCTGATTTATCTTGGACAGAATCCTGCTATTAGGATCTTTTAAAAGAAAACACTGAATGGTTCTAGTAGGCATCTAGGTTCAGAGTTAGTAAAATGATTTTTTTAATAGTCTATTGCTTATCAAATTTTGTGCAGAACTCTAGGAGTGAAAAGAAAAACAATACTAACATTGTCTTATAGTAAAGAATGGTTAGAAAATTGAGTATTTTGGGTAAAATGACTGCACATTCCTCCATTTTCTTTTGGTGCTTCCTGTCATTCAATATTTTCTTATAGAATCTATCAATATTTAAATGGCAAGCTTGGTTTCTATTTCAGTTCTTGAACAAATTCTTCCTTCTCTGTTTTCTAACTCCTGTTACTTGTGAATTTCATTATAACACTTTACTTTGTCTTCTTGCTGACTTTTGAAATTTTCTTTTTTAGCCCATTTACTGCACATCTCATGTATTTCCTTTACCCCGGTCTTTTCTGATCTCCCCTGTTGTCTCCATTTCTTTCTGGTCTTTTAAAATACATGTTATTTCTTCATGTATGGTATTGCACTGTCATGCTACAACCTGCTTGGTTTTACTCACTGTTATTTAAGGCATCAAGTCTCTTTTGGAAACATTTTCTAAGTTTAGGTAGCATACACTCAAGGCCATGCACTGAATGTACTTGACTTGCTTCAATTTTCTTCAGCTTCAACATGAATTTACCTATGGGCAATTAGTGGTCTGTCCCTGGCTTATTTTGACTGAATATAATGAGCTTTTCCATCATCTCTTCCTACAAATGGAGTCAAGTTTATTCCTGTTAACTCTCCTTAGAAAAGTTCATGTACATAGTTGCCATGTAAGTCGTTGAACAAAAGTATTTGTAGTGAAGTCCTTGGTTCCTTGAAATGCATTACACGAAAACTCTAGCTTGATTTCCATCACCTACATCATATTTTCCAGTTACTTGGCCTTCCTCTTTGTTTTCAACTTTGTCTTCTACTCTCAATAATTATGATTGCATCTTTATAGCCTGTTTGAACAATTTCAAAGGGAAGAATTTGGTATCATGCTTCCATTTCTTTATCACTAGCCTTAAGTGTTGGTGCATAAATTTGTACAATAGTTGTAATAACTGAACTTTCTTGTAGGCATGTACATTATTACTCTAGCACAGATAGCATTTGACTCCCAAATTTATCTCACAATCTTGTATTTGAAGGTGAATATGATATAATTCCTCAGTTCTTTCCAGATCAGTAATGAATCTTTGTGCACTATATTTAATTTTTGTAGCTTATAATTTTCCAGATTCATGCTACATACATTCTACAACAGTGACTGTGAACGGATGTTTATTGTTATGTCTTCTGACTTTAAGTCCAATCCTCTCAGCAAATGAAATTTCTGAACATTTTGCTTCCTCAATGTCATGACACATTCTTCTTTAAAGAGTCCATTCTTCTCCAATTGCATTGTACATGCCTTTTACCTAGAAGACTCCATTTTAGAACCCTATATCAAACATTACTTCACTGCCATTCCTCACTCATCCCTATTTCTCTGTGTAAAAGTTTACCTTCCTTCTTCCTATTCTGTTCTTAGTCTGAAAGCACTGCAGAAACCTGTTTACTATGTCTGACCCTATGGGAATTGATACTGCTGACATAGCTTCAAGTATCACAGCACCGTGAACATATATAACATGTCCTAGCACCATATCACCACAATATAAAGATAATAGAAAGGCTTTGTGGTGCACTTTTTAAAGGAGTTCTGGCTGAAAATAATTTAATGAATTTTTGCTAAACACTCAATAATTATCATCAACTTCATTTTTATCCCCCATATTCCCTGATCTGGATGAAAAGAAAGAATGAAATAAAAACAATGAGAAGAAGAAAAAAATCAGAGAACTGATTTACAGGAAATTTAGGCCATGCAAATAATTTTATGTCTACAGTGCCCTCATTGCAATTAATTCACAAGAGAACATAAGAGAAACCTGTTCCAAATAGCTTTAGAAATACTCTGATAACTCTACACAGATCAAATTGAAAGTGATCACAATGATAATCTAGAGAATTAGGAATATATTTTAGTCATTCATGAGCGAGGTCTGAGCTGGGAATAAAATTGCAACGATGGGAAAGAATTAAATGAAGAGATATACTAACTTCTCTGTAGTAGATGGAACAGACTCTGACTGTCTTGGTGGGAGAGAGAAGTGAAAATGGTATTGTTCCCAGGCTTTTGGCTTAGGGACCTCTGTACAAGGAGAAGCCATTTAAGAAGATGAGGGGAAAATTGGATCAGCTGTAGGTGAATAAGATGCAAAGTTCAGTTTTAACATGTAAAGTGAGAGTTTCATGTAAAGCAGTCAAGTAGACAATTGTATATATTAGCATCGAGCTCAGAAGCAAGGTCTCCTAATATCGTTCCAGCTTAAGAAAGAACATCTTTTAGAAGGTAAACTTTGAAGAAGTTGAAACATGTTTACATTTTTTATTGGTGTTTAGGCAACAAACCTACCTGTTTCATAGTAGATTTAATTATCGTGTTAGTGTTCCAAGTTGTACCTTTGAAGACAGCTACAACCAAACTGAACACAGCTGTAGTTAACACAAATACTAAACATCCATGATCCGCTGGCTAACTAATAAGCTAATAACAAGTTTGGCATCTCTTCCAAATCCTTAGTCTGCTAGATAAGATGTGCCGAAAGTTACTTGGTGCACTCCCTTTTGAAACTTATCCAAGGTTCTAACCACCTGGTCTGTCACATTGAGTATTAATTCATAATGTCCAACAATTAATAAAGAGATCTCTATGTTTTAAAGATAAATACTCCTGAATTTAGAAAAGAACTTTTCCATCTGCCCAATGAATTGATGAGATTCTTAAAATGCACACAATATTTGTCACATAGTTCTAAAAGCAATAACACAGCCAGGGTCAATAGACGAAACTTAGAGGGAAGCTTTTGGGAGAATAAAAAGAGTTTCTTTACACATTAGAAAATGGTTTTGAGAGTTGTGAAAACAAAAGAATTTTGAATTTTGTAGTCCTCCTCTTAGCTTCACAGGATATATATATATATATATATACATACACACATATACACACATATATACACACACATATACACACATATATGTATCCTTCTGAACTTTTGAAATTAATATCTGCACCCAATATATTCTCACTTGAGACATTCTGCATTAATGTGTGGCACTCATTTTTCTTCACTTTCTGATGGATTCTTACTCATCTTCAAAACCAGTTCCAAAGTTACCTTCACTCTGAAATCTTCCTGGATCTTCTGATCTGAATTGCTCTGTTCCTCTTCCTTTAGTGGCAGTATGCTAGGTAGCTGGTTTATAATAGTTTGTGTATTTCTTTGAGTGAGATGAAGAGATTTTGAGGTTTCAGTAAAATTTTTTTTTGCATCACTGCCCTCTGGTGGTGGGAGTAGGAGGCCCAGACTTTGTTCCTGTGGAGCTGCTGCTGGAATTGAACCACCATCCCAGGGGGCCGCAGTCCCACTACGCCACTAGGGCTCAGCCAGTTTCAGTAAAATTTTGTCAATCAAATGATATTTAGCTAAAGAAAGATAAAATTTCACAAAAGTGGAAAAATCCCTACATAATTTTTTGAAAATTATAAGAGAAAATCATGGAAATGATGTGTAAAATGCAGATGCGGAAATCATGAAAATTGGTGATTGTTGAACAACCACTTTTTCTTGATGCTTTCTCTTGATTTTTCTCCTTTCTTCACTTCAGTCCTGTCAGCAAGTATGTTTGTTCTGAATACTCCTTGTGGCTTGCTTTTTTTTGTTTAATTTTTTACTCAGAGAAATAGTGTATTTGGTTCATGTCTTAGACCTATTCCAATTCTGAGTTCCCAGAGGATTAAAGGGAGTCTGATTGAACTAAGTAAGTAAATGTGATTCAATAAAGAATTTTAGAGGCTAAGATCAGGTGATTTTTTTAAAAGTTATCCATTGTAGAGACAGTGATACAAATATGCTCTAAGTGGAACTGAATCAAACCAAAGTCTCTGCTGCACAGTGGATTCTTGATGATAGTCAGACTGTGACTTTAGTTTCTGATGCTGAAAGTCTTGAAGCAGCAGGAAACCTCATATTTGTCCTCATAGCTGTGGGTGGCTTCAAACTGTAAACTTTGCAGTTATGATCCAATGTAAAAGTCATCTGTCCACTAGGTCCTCTTATGAAGAATGGTTTAGTGGCATGAAAATGGGGTGCAGCTCTCCACTTACTTATTTATTTTTAATATAGTCTTCTTTTGCATAATCTTATTTGCATATAGTGAACATATGATACAATTTAATAGTCCAATCATATTACGAAGAGTTGTGCAATCTTCATCACAATTTATGTCACAACAAAATCACAGTTGATTTTCTTTCCCGTACTCATTGTTCTTAGTTTCACATGGTCCTGCAATCTCTTCTGCCATGCCCTTAGGTCAGTGGTTCTCAACCTTCCTAATGTCATGACACTTTAATACAATTCCTCATGTTGTGGTCACCCCAAAACCATAAAATTATTTTTGTGGCTACTTCATAACTCTAATTTTGCAACTGTTATGAATCAGGTGACCTCCGTGAAAGGGTTATTGGATCCCCAAAGAGGATGCAGCCCATAAGTTGAGAACTGCCACCCTAGGTCATTATGAATAAAGTTGTTATCTCTTTAGATTTCCTATCTGAATTCCAAATACATATAAAGAATCATACAAACATCGAAAGAAACATTAAATATATAAAAACAAAAACAAAAACAGCCACACAAACCATATTTTAAAATTTTCTTTTCTCTATATGTAATAATGACTGAGGTCACCTTAACTATTGGCGTGCCTCCAGAATCTGTTTCTTTGCTTCTTTGTTTTAATATATGTCATGTTATCTCCTTGTGGAGGACTCCAGATTAATTTTCTTCCACCTTCAAAGTAATGGAATTATGGCTCTGCATGATGTCACACAGCTAAGGAATAAACTCCCAGTCTTCTCTGCAGTGAGCTAATTGAGGCTGTGTTAATAAAGCCTGGCCAATAGAATGTGAATAAGAGAGAAGTGTACTACTTCTGAGTTTTAACCTTGAAACAATATATGAATCCTTTGATATTCCTTTACACTCACGTATTGTCTGAATGAGTGAGGAAAACTGCTTTAAAACTACAGCAAAATGCCCTTTATTGGGAAGAGTAGAGATGCCCATCCAAATCTGCCTAAATTTGAATGATCACATAAGTAGATCATCTTTTGGTCCATCTTTTAAAAAATCATTGTATTTCTTATATAAGTTTAAGTCAAATTTGTACAAAAGGAAGGCATCTGATCTATAAGAAGGGTGAAAAAGGTCATCTTGGCTTAACTGGTAGGTAGCACATGGCACTAAGCCTGAATTTGAAATCCAGTTGGGTACCCCAATGGTACAGTACAGTAATCAGCTGCTGATGGAAAGGTTTATAATCCCAGTCAACCAGTCACTATACAGGGAAGCCATGTGGCACTGTGTGTCCATAAATATTATGGCTTGAAATTCTATTGGTCAGTCTATTTGGTCACTCTGAGTTAATTTGAGTGCAATGGATTTGAGCTTGGTAGTGAAGCCTGAGGATATGTGGTCTCACAATCACCATGTAGAAGATGTTTGCCTGCAAATTAAAAGGTCAGTAGTTTAAGTATACCAACTTCTCCATGGGAGATAAATGTGGCAGTCTACTTAAATAAAAACTCACAGCCAAACATAAATTAGCAAAGATGTCTTTAAGGTAAATCAGAGACAGATGAAAACAAACAACCAAAACCCCAGATAACTCAGGCATATTGTGAGGACTCACATTTAATCCTGGCTCCAATTTAAGTTCTTAAGACATGGCCCAGCACTATACTCACCCTCATGAAGGAATCACAGAGGTGTGGTACAGTATCCAAGTGTGGTGAAGACATTAAATGGTGCCTGACTATCAGACAGAGTGTAGTATAGAGCCTTAAAGGTTTGTTTCAAAACAAGCAGTCATCTAATTGAAATGGCAATTAAGACCACTACATAAATGAAGCACACCACCATCCATAATCCAAGGATATAAGTTATATAGCACAAAACTGAAGGAGGGCATAGTATCAGAGCTTAAATTGTAAGATTTTAGTGTGCAGAAATGTATGAACAACAGTGGAAGCCCAAAATACATTTGCAGGACCTACATAGCAAATAATACTTTGCTGATTTCCCTCTAGTCATAATCAAGGGATAGAAATTATTTGGTTTTCAGATACAGAGTAAAAGAGCTACTATAGTAGCTTAAAATGATAAATCTACATTGAAAAATTGGAGCTCTATCCATTGTTTTTCATTCCCTTCTGATACTTGGGGCTTGATCTATTTTTTAATACTTCTGTGCGGTTGTTTCATTTTTTTCAAGATCAGGGTCTCTCGGTTGTATTTTGTCATTGCTGGTAGTCCTCTTGAGTTTTTGTTACGTGTTTTTCTGTGGTTTACAGTATTTGAAACCCAGGAGGCACATTTATAGAGACGACAACTAGAAAAATGAATCATGGGGCTATGGTTGGGAAGGGCAGGTGTTAATGGGGACCTGAAACCAGAGTTCAAGAAGGAACACAATGTTCTGAACCTGATTTTGGTAGCAGGTATACAACATTGCTTGATACGATTGAACTATGAAATAGTATAATGTCTCGATTAGCTAGCTCCTAGTAAAATGACTTAGAGAAAAAAAACTTATAGCCTGGAAGCCCTATGAGACAGTTCTACTGTGTCTTTGGGGGGGGGGGGACTATGCATCAGAATTGACTTCACAGCAATGATTTCTGTTGCTTTCTTCTTATGTATGCTATGACCATTAACATAATGTAGTCAAGAAACTATTTCCTCTAACAACAAGCATTTCCACCATGAACAGGAATCACAGCATGTCCTCTGTCATTCTTTTTCAGCATGGTGCTCAAAGTCATAGCCATGGCCACTAGACAATGAAAAGATATCAAAGGACTCCAAATAGACAAAGAAGTGAAACTCTGCATTTTATATGGAGATTTTATATGGAGATAATCCAAAAATTCATCAAAAAGATTGTTGGAAATAATTGAAAGATTTGACAACATGACATGATATGAGAATAACAAACAGAGATAATTTATCTTCTTGTATACTGATGAAGAGAGTTAAAAAGTACATCTAGAAAATAATCCCGTTTTCAGTAGACACAGAAAGGATAAAATACTTAACAAAAATCTAATCAGAGAAACAAAAGATCAGTACAATGAAAACTACAGAACATTATTACCAGGAACCAAAAGAGATCTAAACAAATGGAAGAAAATCCCATGTTCATTGATATGAAGTCTTCAAGATGTGAAAATGTGAATGCAAAGCAATGGATATACAAATATAAGGCAGTTCTGATCCAAATCCAAACTTCATTCTTAAAAAAAAATGGAAAAACTATTTACTAACTTTAGAGGAAGAGAGAAGAGATATATAAGAAGAAAATAATTCCTTACAAAGAAAAACAAAAGTGGGAGACCTCACACTACTCAACTTCGAATACTCTCACATAGTCATAGTCGTCAAAACATGTTGGTACTGGTACAATGATGGGTACATAAGGCCAGTGGAGCAGAATAGAAATTCCAGAAATAGACCCATCTATCTACAGATAATTGATCTTTGAAAAAAGATTCCCCCCCCCCAAAAAAAATTAAATGGCAAAGAGACAGTCTCCTCAAAAGGTAGTGCTGGCAAAATTAGATCTCCATCTGCAGAAGAATGAAACATGATGCATTCATAACTCACCATACAGAAATGAAACTCAAGATGGATCAAATACCTGAACCGAAATCCCAGAGCTGGAAAGACAATCAATAGTAAAACAAGCATAAATGTAGAGGCCCTGCTGCAGAGCATACGTATACTATCAAAAAACAAAAACAAAAAGGAAACAAAGGAAACATACCCAGAAGACAAAATAGAATCCTGGGATTGTTTTGAGGCTGGGATGGCTAGAGAAATAAAACCAGTGACACTCAGGTATGTATAAAAATGTGCTTCAAGAAGTAATTTTATATCAAGTTGATATTCTAGTCCGATCCAACTCAAGTTCTTTAATGCTGTCCAGAATCCTCTTCAGAGGCTGATGTTGCAGATAGACGAAGGGGACCGCAGGCCAATGGGTGCAGCATTCCCTGGATCCAGAGCCAGTGGAACATGGCCGGGTGCCAGCAGCTCTGTGTTGGTTCCCAGGGTAAACTGCCCACATGGGGATTTCCCTGGAGGCAAACACAACATTTTAGCAAACAGGGAGGGTGAAGTCAACAGAGGTAGAATTTCTCACTCTCTTTTATAAAAAGGCAACACCATCCAAAGGGCATCACCTCATCGATAGGTTGGACTCCACACCTGCTGGCACACAGGTACTCTCAGGTTGGTGTAAAATCTAGCCACTAGGTGCATCAAAAGAGTAAAATGAGAGTTTATGGACTGGGGAGAAAAGCTTTAGCAAGTACACAATGGACAAAGGATTGAATTTCTAAAATCTATAGAATACCGCAAAACCTCAGTCAGAAAAAAAATCCAGTTGATAAACAGGCAAAGGATAGAAACAGACTGTTCACCAAAAATAGCATCCAAATGGCTAACAAACATGGGGGAGGGATTCTCATGGCCACTAGCCATCTGTACGTTGCAAATCAAAATAGCAATGAGATAGTCTAATTAAAACAAAGCAGAAAAAAAGCACATGCTGGAGAGTGTGTAGAATATTGTAAGTAGCATACACTGCTGGTGGAATCATGAATATGTAGACATTGTGGAAAGTGATATGGCACGGCTCAAAACAACCAGGAATTGGAATCCCTCACAATCCAGCAAACTTATGCTGGGTATTCGCCCCAAACAAAGAGACAAGACAGCAAGAACGGAAGCATGCGCTTCCTTGTTCACAGGACCCCTTTTTCTTTCCAAACATGACGTTTATTTAAACATCAAGGTGCTTGACTTGCAGGGAAAACTATCTAGGAGTCATTTCTTCAAGAGAAATTTACCCCCACTTAAACATGGATTCCCTACATGAAACAGGGACATACAAAAAAGTTATAAAATTTTCCTATGACAAGTGAAAGACATTAAACAAACAAGATACGCAAGTCTGAGTGTTTTGTAGTGATTTGTTGTTGTTGAACAGCAAGAACAAAACAACTTACTGGCATATAATGAGTAGAGCTGAATGGGCAGATCACTAATGAAGAAGGTGGTCTTGGCACAGAACTTGCATTTTCCCCATCCCATCTCCACTCGATGTTGATCGCAACGTACCCTTGGCCAGCTACTAAGTACATACATAAATTGGGAAATCCGTATGCCTGTGCACTTGCACTAGCCACTTGATGCATACAATAAAGGAACAAGGAAGGGGAAATGAAAGAATCGAGAAAGCTATATTGCAGGAGCCAGCATGCGGTGAAACCAAATTATTCATTTCTGATTGAAAATGGAGTCTAGCTTGGTCGGAAGAGCGTTCTAGAGGAACGGAGCAGCCCCCCTTTTAGAAGATACTTCCTGTCTGCTTCTTTGTGCACTGGCTGCTCTGAGTAGGAATATTGCCCTCAGGGGTTGATAGGCCCAGATGTGCTCCACTCTCTTTCCTCCCCTTCATTTGCTCCTGTGTGACCTGATCATATATGCCCCCTCTCACTGAGCTGTAGCTTCAGTACTGCCCTCTGAACTGTTCCCTCCCCCCCAACCCTGGGGAAGAGGAGAGGGGTTGTCCATGTAATTGGGATTGGTGCTGGCTCCACTCAGAGTTCTTTATTGGTTTTCTGATTTCCCCTAGAAATTCTAGATTTATTTTGAAGATCTCTGTTTACAATTTTTTAATATTTACAAGGTCACCAGAGCAAGAGTCACCATGGGTGACTCTCCTCCAAGAAATCATATCCTCTTCAATCACATCTAGAGTCCTCTACTCTTAGGGGACCTTCCTCTGCCAATATCTCCAACAATGTTTTGCCTCCTTTGTTTAGGCTTTCAATGTTTGACATCGCTTTCAGAGGCATTTCTTCTGAAATGGAGAATGGCGTCCTTAGTTTTCTTTTCTTCATCTGGAAGCTCTAATGAAATCGGGTCACTCTGAGTGACCCTTACGAGTAACATGTCTTCCAGCATCACAGCACACAAGTCACCATGGTCCAACATATTGACAGGTAAGTGGTGAGATCAACATTATGTGTCTGTTGATTTGGGATGACCATGGGACAATACTATATGGCAGTAATTGCCCTTTTATGATAGATAACCTTTTCTCATCGTACTGTCCTTTTGGCCTATCCATACAGAGAAGTGCTTCATAGATTCAGAGATGTTTGTAAACAATATATAGTATTCTATTAAGTGTTTTGTACCAAAGTATATTAGCCATTATTCTACTGATGGGATTTGGGGCTATTTCCCATTACTTGTTATTTATAAAAGTGTCTCCGTTGGGATCTAGTACCTCTTTTGTGACACTACAGTTGAGAAGACACCAGTGATCACCTCAGCTGACAAGAACTCCAAGGAAGGAGTTAAGACTGAGAACAACAGCTTGTTAATTTGAAACTGGTAGGGCAGGATCGTTTTGTGGTGCAGTTTAAGGGCTGGACCCACCTTAAGACATGACGCCCTCACTGACCCATAGCATTATGGGGGACAACAACAATGGATACACAGCATGGGAATTGTGCCTGATCTGACCCTGTCACACTGAGGACAAACACTAAGGGCATGCAACAGACAGCAAGGGAGCAGAGCAATGAAGTCCCTAAGGAAAACCACTCCCCATCATACTTGATCAGAAAACGCTTCTAAAAGTCAACAGACATTGGTTATTTACAAGACTTTCTTTTTCTGTTGTCATTTTCTTTTCTTTTGTTGATTTGCTTTGCTCTGTCTTGTTTTTGTGCATATTATTATCTCTGCAGTTCTTTCTAGATAAGATAGGCAGGATAGACAATCTGGAGAAGAAAACAATGGGACCGATGGTTCCAGGGGAACATGGGAGAATGGAAGATGTTGGGGTGGGGGAGTGGGCAGAGGAGGGGTGGGGAGGGAGGGAGAAAGGAAGAGCATGTTAGCAAACCCAGGGGAAAGGAACAACAAGTGATCCAAAAATCGATGGCTAGGAAGGTGTAGGAGGCCTGATAAGGTTTGATCAACGGCAATATAAATAAGAGGAGTTACTGAAACCCAAAGAAAGCTAAACATGATAGAGGGACAAAAGGAAAGTAAAAGGAAATAGAGGAAAGAAATTGAAGGTAAAGAGCATTTCTAGAAGTCTAAATACAGGCATGTATATATGTAAATATATTTATATATGATGATTGTGGAATAGATTTATGTGCGCATAAGTACAGATCCAATATTAAGGCAGCTGATGGACATTAACCCTCCACTAAAATACTGCCTCAATGCAAGAACATTTTGTTCTTTTTTTTTTTAATTTTATTCTATTACACTGGCATTCCATGATGCTCACCTTCCCAACACGATCACAAAAGACAAAGCAGGTTCATAATCAAGAGTGGTAAAGAAAACTGATGGTGTCTGGCTATGAAAACATATAACATTTGGAATCTTAAAGGCTGGAAGATCAACAAGCAGTGATCTAGCTCAGAAGCAAGAAAGTCAACATGGAAGAAGCACCCCAGCCTGTGTGATCATGATGTGTCGATAGGTTCAAATATCTGGCATCAAAGAACAAAAAATCATATCATTGTAAATGAGGGGGAGTGCAGAGTGGAGACCCAAAACCCATCTGTAGGCACTGGACATCCCTTTACAAAAGGGTCTCAGGGAGGAGACAAGCCACTCAGGGTGCAGCACAGCACAGATGAAACACACAACTTTTCCCTAATTCTTTAAGTTTCCTCACCCCACTATCATGGTCCCAATTTTAGCTTACAAATCCAGCAAACCAGAGGATGTACATGGGTACAGATAAGAGATGGAAACACAGGGAATCCAGGGCAGATAAACCCCTCAGGACAAAAATGAGAGTAGTGATACCAGTAGAATAAGGGGAAGGGGAAGGAGAAAGGGGGAATTGATCACAAAGATCAACATATAACCCTCTCCCTCAGAGACAGACAACAGAAAATTGGGTGAATGGAGATATCAGACAGTGTAAGATATGGAAAAAAATAATTTATAAATTATCAAGAGTTCATAAGGGAGGGAGGGGAAGGTAGAAAAGGGAAAAAATGAGGAGCTGATACCAAGGGCTCAAGTAGAAAGAAAATGTTTTCAGAATGTTGATGGCAACACATGTATAAATGTGCTTGACACAATGGACATATGTATGGATTGTGATAAAGATTGTATGAGACCCCAATATAATGATTAAACAAATCATTGACCATGTATTTTTAATAAGAGCGTAATAGAGAGAGAGAGAGGGAATACACAAATTACTTGAGATTAATGAGGGGTGGGGAGTTCTGTTTTTCGTAGGTAATTTCTTTATTTGTTCAGGCTTCATGAACACAAAAGAAGTTTCAAATATCCTGTTGATCAGTCTTCATGGCGTAAATTCTAGAAATCAGCAGAGGGCAGTAGAACCCTAACAATGAACACAATTCTATTACAAATTGTGCAGGCTGTTTCCGAATAGATTTTACTGCATAGATTTATTGTATAAATTTACTACATAGATTTACTGCACAAAGCTAGCTTTTAAAAAGAAAATCATGTATAAATATATAATTATGGATTTCCTCAGAGATTGATTTTAAATAAGCTATGGTTACTCTTATTTTTACTTTTATGTTTACAATGAACATTTTCATTATGGTTTTTAAACAAAGCAAAAATGTAAGTTCACTATAAACATAAATGTTAAAACAACTATAACTGTTCCTTTCTAAAAAATAAAATTTTTAATTGTAAAAAAATAAAGAAGCTGTACATTTTCAGTCAATCAGTAGTAAAAGTGTTAGTAGTAGACTTAAAAGTAAAAATAAATAGGTATCTTGCTAAATAACTTTATCTTAAAATATCCCTTTCATTTTGCATCTTAAATCCATTGAGTTCTACTTTGTTTGTATACATACAGCAAATAAGTATTTTAAGATAATATTTAAAAAACCCTTTTATTAGCATTGTATAGATTAGACACTTAATGTTTATTTAATAAGATGCCTGCAAGATTTACATTTTACCAGCTGGGATGCATTGATTGAAATAAAGTTAACTCAGTAACTCCTATGCTATAGTGTATTTTTTGAGTTGATTAAATTATATTTTCATATTTTTCATATTTTAAACCTTTATCGACATAAAATTTACATACCAACACATCCAAATATTTTAAATAGATGTGGTTTGATAAATGTATAATCTCAAGTAAGAAACATCCCAATAAAGTATAGACAATTCCTATCTCACTTCAAAATATAACCCCATCTTTTTATAAAGAGATATACTCCTCTGCAACTTTATGTAAGTGGAAGTATGCAAGGTGTACTCTTTTGTTACTAGTTTCTTCAGTTGTGTAGGCTTGATAGATTCATACGTGCTTTCTCATGTATCAAGAGTTTCTAGTTTTACTTAGGAATATTACCATGTATGAATAGACCATCATTTATCTATTCAGGACCCCTTGATAGATATTTGTCTTGCTTCACATTTGGGATCATTTGAGTTAAGCTTCCTTGAACAGGCATGTCAAATCTTTGTGTAAACTTATATTTTCATTTCTTTTGGTAAATGGAAATAGAATCAGTGTGTCCCATGGAAAACATTTCTTGAATTTATTATAATCCGTTCATTTGTTTTTTTCTAATGATTTGTATTTTTTTTTACTTCACCAGCAACGCATTAAAATTCCAGTGCTTGCATCCTCATTCTATTTAATAGTCATTTTAATATGTGTATTGTGACATTTGGTGTGGTTATACGCAAGGATGGCCTGGGTTTCTGTCATGTTCTTTAGAAGAACCAGTATTATGTGGTCAAGTAGTGAGGCAGCCACAAAGAAGGAGGTCCTTATTGAGATGGATTGACATGTGGCTGCACTAATAGGCATGGACAGAGCCATCACTGTGAGCACGGGGCTGAACCCAGCAGCCTTCCATTTGCTAAGCATGGAGTCACTATGTTGGAACCAACTCAATAGCACCTAAGATCAACAACAAAGTTAATAATTGATAGATTCATGATGCTTTATCCTAATGGCCATTTGCAAAGATATCTTCTTTTATGAAATGTCTTTCAAACTATCTGGCTTCTTTTAGTTGAGCTCTCTTATTTTTGTTGTGTTGTAAGAGTTCCATATATATATAATATTTTATATAAAACTCCTTTTCAGTTTTTTAAAAATCATTTTATTAGGGGCTCATACAACTCTCATCACAATCCATGCATACATTCATTGTATGTCAAGCACATTTGTACATTTGCTTTCTATTTAAGCCCTTGACATTGGCTCCTCATTTTTTCCCTCTTTCCCCATTCCCTACTCCCTTATAAAGTGTTGTTAATTTATACATTATTATTTCTTAGTCCTATCTTATACTATCTGATGTCTCCCTTCACCCATTTCCCCATTGTCCACATCCTAGGGAGGAGGTCATATGTAGATCCTTAAAATTGGTTTCCCTTTCTACTCCATCTTCACTCCACACTCCCAGAATCACCACTCTCACCACTGGACCTGAAGGGATCATTTGTCCTGGATTCCCCATGTTTCTGGTAGCTATCTATACAATGTACATCCTCTGGCCTAACTGGATTTGTAAAGTAGAATTGGGATCATGATAGTGGGGAGGAGGAATCATTGAAGAACTAGAGGGAAATTGTATGCTTCATCATTGCTACATTGCACCCTAACTGGTTTGTCTCCTTCCTGCAACTTCTTTGTAAGGGGAATTCCATTACCTACAGATGGGCTTTGGGACTCCAATCTGTATTTCCCCTCATTTATAATAACATAATTTTTAGTTTCTTGATGCCTGATACCTGATTCCTTCAACATCTTGTGATCATACAGGCTGTTGTGCTTCTTCCATGTGGCCTTTGTTGCTTCTGAATTAGATGGCTGCTTATTTACCTTCAAGCCTTTAAGATCCTAGATGCTATATCTTTCGATAGCTGGACACCATCAGTATTCTTCACCACATTTGCTTATGCACACATTTGCTTCAGCATTCATATTGGGAAGCTGAGCATCATGGAATGCCAATTTACTGGAAAAAAGTGTTCTTGCATTGAGAAAGTAATTGAGTGGAGGCCCAATGTTGATCTACTGCCTTAATATTGAACCTATAAATATGCAGGTAGATCTATTTCTCCACCATCATATATAGATATATTTAACTATGCATATACCTGTATTTAGGCCTCTATAAATGCCCCTTGCTTGCTATTTCTTTCCTCTATTTCCTTTTACTTCCCTTTGGTACCACTATGATGTTCAGTCTGCTTTTGGGTTTCAGTAATTTCTCTTGGTTATCTTACACTCAATCAATTCCTACCAGGTCTCCCATACCTCCTTGCCACTGATTTTGGATCAATTGTTGTTCCCTTGTCCCTGGATTGGTCAACAACATCTCCTTTCCTCCACCTCCCCCTTTCCCATGTCCCCCAAAAACCATTGGTCCTGCTCTTTTCTCCTCCAGACTGATCATCCAACCTATCTTATTTAGATAGGCCTGCAGAGATAATAATATACACACACACACACAAAAACAAGACATAGCAAGAGGAAAAGACAAAAGAAAACAAAACGACAACTACAACAAGAAAAGACCAGTGTTCAGAAATAATATATAAATAAATAGATAATGATGATGATAAAGAAAAATCTCTAAGTAGTTCAAGGTCTGTTTGTTGACCTCTAGGAGTCAGTAGACTCCTAGTAGAGTCAGATGGGGTTTCACACCCTGCTCCCAAAGTCTATCCTTGGCACTCCTTCAGGACCTCCATGCTCTGCTCCCCCTGCTGATCTGCTACACACCCTTAGTGCTTTTCTATGTATGTTAGGGTCAGATCGGGTGCAATCCTGATGCTGGGTCTCCAGTGTTGTCCCCCATCGTGCCAAGGGTCAGCAAGGGATGTCGTGTCTCATGGTGGAGCTGGTCCTCTCTGTGTGTTGGCTGTTCTGAGTGGGATATCTTCCTCAAGACTTGGTGGGCTGGGGTACACTCCTCTGTCTCTTCTTTTTCCTTCATTTGTTCTTGTATCCTCTGGTCAGATACGTCCCTCTCCCCTGAGCTTCAGTGCTGTCCTCTAATGTAAATTCTTCTGGGGGAAGGGGAGAGTGTACACATGGTTGGGGTTGCGGCTGGGCCCTCAGGTTCCTCCACTGGCACTAGTTCCATGCTGCCACGCTGCAGTCATATCTGGGAACACTGGGTTTAAGTCTGCTCTCT
>PVJH01037318.1:0-18029 GCA_004026705.1 Nesogale talazaci | reverse complement strand
TACCTGAACTCTGTTGCAGTTTGTTGCCTGGGGTTTGTAGTTTGTCGCCTTTGTAACTGTAAACAGCCCTGGCCTCTGAAGCCTGACTTGCAGCTGTGCTGCCATTCACTTGTTAATTTTGAAGATCACGATATGCTAATTGCCTAAGCTTGCTTGCCCTATAAAACTGGCTTACTTCTCACAAATCAAAAAAAAAAAACAAAAAACAACCCCACCCCATCCCAGAAAAGATGTAACTACTGACACAACGTATGTATGTATGTATGTATGTATACATTATGATGAGTGCTGTATGAGTCCCCAATAAAATGAATTAAAAAAAGAAAAGAAAATTAAAATGTAGTGATGCATTTCTAGTATATATATGTATATATATATTCATGTATAACTTACATAGATGTGTGTGTGATGATGAAGCAAGAATACTTGCTAGCACTGTTCTACCCATTGTTTTTGTAAATCTCAACCACTGAGTGGATGGGAACCCTGCAGTACGATGTAGAAGATTCACATTTGAGAATTCGTCAGTTTTGCCATTCTGCTGTGTATAAAATGGACCATGAAAAAGTCAGGAAAACAGAATCTGATCACCATCAAGGAGGTCGTTTCAAATCCCTGCCTGAAGAGGCAGAGGCAGCAGAGTGCACAACACTGAGAACAGGAAATAGAGCAGCAGAGCCAAGCAAGGACCATGAGCCATAATAAAGGGAGCACAGAAGTCCAGAGGCAGCAGGGCTTGCTTCCCAGACCACAGTTTGAGTAGCCCTGAAGGCCTGCATGCACAAGGCAAGCTAAAAAAGGGAGGTGTCACCGCTAAGCCCCGGTGGCGTAGTGGTTGAGCACAGGACTGCGGCCCACTGGGCTGGAGGTTCAATTCCAGCTCCACGGAGCAAAGGCTGGGCCTCCTACTCCCACAACCTGAGGGCAGTGATGCCCAAAAAACAAAAAACAAAAAAAGTGAGGTGTTCTTGGAGCATTCGTCAGCACTCCAAGAACTTTGTATCACTCACCCAAGTAGGGCAGAGGTCAAGGGATAATGTGACCCAAAGCATGAAGACCACAGGGAGACTTGGCTCTGGACTTGGCACGGCACACAGGAACTGGCTTCTTAATCGTTTCTGATAGTTATTTGTATGTAACCTGTTGAGTCTCCTGTAAACCTCTATACTTATGAGCACTCAATGTGAGTCCTGCGTGGTCATTTGAAGGGTTGATCAGACCCAGAAGAAAAGTGGAGAGTCATAGAAGGCATGGTTAGGGTCCAACCAGGGTAAACAAAGTTGGTGGGTTGGGGACACCTGTCCTCTGACTCTTAAGAACCATCCCTGTGGAAATGTGGACTTAGATTCCCGTCTCCTTCATGTAGACAAAGGAAGTCAGACATGCCCTCCATGTCATTTCTGAAATATGCTTTTGCATAAACTTTATTTAAACTCCTGATTACAATTTGGAAGAAAGTTTACAAAGCAAATTGGTTTTCCCTTCAGTAATTCATACACATTTTGTTTTGTGGCACTGATTGCCATCCCTGTTGCTTTAAAACACTCTACCTACACTATGGAAATAAAGAGCTCCCTGGAGGATATACCCACACTCTGCTTCATCTTCCTGCTGACAAGACACATGAAGCCAGAGGCCTGGGACTGGTGGAGTCACATGGAGACCCCTGCCTGTGCTGGGATGCTTCCACCACCACAGGATCCATAAGACTTTCCACCCACTGGCCTGTGATCTCCATGTATTTGATGTCATTGCATATTCTGCATAAGTCTGAAGAGAAATTTACAGACTGATATCAGACTTAGGGGCTAATATCAAACTTGTGGACTTGATCTGTACTGAGCTGGAATGTTTTCTTAAATTTGTTTCTCTGTCAACCTGGACTATCACAATCCCTAAAGAATCTACAAAGCATTTGAAATTCGCATCATGTTTCTGTGAAACCTTTTATTTGATTCCCTTCTAATAAAAAAGTATTTTGTAAAAAATAATAAGCAAAATGGTATCAAGTTCATATAGTCTCTCCTTCAGCTTTGTATTTCCTGCATTTCTTGAGGATTTATATCTAGCACTTAATTTAATTACATTTAGTTGTGAAGGCAAAAGGAAATTCTCCAATTTAGAAGTGTTTGCAATGCTCATTTCAGAGCTGGAACTCAAAATGGAATTCCATCTTTTATTTTCAGATGGATTAGCTACCTATTGGGATATCTAACAAAAGGTAGTTCATCATGGAATATTGAGACAGAAAGGGTGCTATTTTCCCCAAAACAGTGTTTCCAAAACTGTAAATCAAGAGGCAATTATAAAGTTGATGACAGAGGAAAGAACAGGCATTGAGTAAACCCTCCCCCCATAGTGAGAAAGTTATGATTTAAAAAAAAAATTCATCTTCTAAATTGTACTTGAATATAGATACTACACAAGTTAACAAAAGGACTTAGGTGAACTGTGGTCAATTAATATTAAGAGCTGAGAAACCTCTTATGTTTTGATGGTAAGAAGTAGAGACTGGACCCGCATTCATCATTGAAAGTCAATAGTCAGAGGGATTCAAAACGTTCAGGGAAAAGTGGATTGGAAAGAGAAAGCATTATCTTTTCTCATGAATACTCATAAACCCACACTGTAAATATCTTTATGTGTATCTCAGGCTGTTATGTCCCTCAAAAATGTTTGTCCCACTTTTAGACCCCAAAGCACCCTCTAAAATCCTTTTAACCCATTAACCTATAAATGTGACTGTACTTAGAAATGGTTTCTCTAGAGATGGAATCCAGTGAAGTTGATGTCATCCTGGGGAGGATGAAGAGAAAGTTCAGTGACCAGTGCTTTCAAGAGAAACAGAGGGACATTTGACAACAGAGACACAAAAGAGACATTTGAGAAAATCCAGGAAGGAAAGAGGTACAGGTAGAGACGGGGTCAACTTGGCCTGGTTTCTCCAGCCATGTCACAGAATCTGGAAGAGACCAGACAAAGTCTCTCCTGGAGCCTGCCAGGGGCATGTGGTCCCACTGATGGTGTGTCTCTAGCTGCTGGCTTCCTAAAGAGTGTGCCAACCTAGGCCTCCTGCTTTCAGACACCTCAAGGAAGAGAAAGAATCCTGCAAAGGTGAAGAGTCAGTGTGTCCAGGGGAGCTCACTTCTTAGGGATTTCTTATTAATGGAAATCGCCCCTGGTGACAGTTGACTACAACACTGGGGAGTGTGGATCCACAGCATGATAGGAAAGCAATCATTTTTTAAATCTGGGTAACCTCATCTCTGTGAGTTGTTTAAAATATCCTGCCTATTGCTTTGCCCCACAAAAGCAGTGTTCCTAGTTGACCAATGTTTAGTTATAGCAGGGGTGGGGAAGAACTTTTTCTTCCAAAAGTCAGTTGGATATGAATAACATCATTACTAGGCCATACTGGGTAAATATTTCATTAACTTGCCCCTAATGTGAGGGCTGGAACCACATCTCAGCTCAACAGTGAGGCAGATGGTGGTAGCTGGTATTGATGATTCTGCAAGTGTGATGTGGCCCGGGTGCTGTGTGTTGTGTCCCCTGTCTTCAGTGACAGCAAATTCTTCAAAGTGGCGATTTAGTGCAGAGGCCTCTCGACCAGATGATGGAATCTGACTTCCTGACTTCCCTCCATTCATATAACTATTTTGATGTAAATAAAAATAAAATGGACAGAAAGGTAGTCAAAAAAAGTAACAAACAAAAAGCAGTACACATACTTAGCTGGCAGGGGAGATACCATGATCATGAAGGCGGTTTTCCCAGGGCGAGGCTTATCCATTACACTCCAGATGTGCTGACCCCTGCGATTTCCTCAAATGTGGGAAACTCAACTGCATAATTTGTGGTAGTGGGGAACTATGTTCACGCGCTCCTCTGATTAAAAAAAACAAAACAAAACGTAATCTGACGGACCATTTTCCTCTAAAGTGTTTTCAATGGCCCAAATCACTGACTGTGGTGGTTAGGTTTTGTGTCAATTTGACTGGGTCAGGAGTCTCCGTGGTTTGGCAGTTAACACCCCGTCATGGCCATGCCCTGATGTAACATAACTACTACCAATCAGTTGTAAGCTTTCATATTGGGGTAAAACTAAAGTGGAATGCAGCTGAGCCCCGGTGGCGTAGTGGTTGTGCACGGGACTGCGGCCCACTGGGATGGAGGTTCAATTCCAGCTCCACAGAGTAAAGGCTGGGCCTCCTACTCACACCACCAGAGGGCAGTGATGCCCAAAAAAACTAAAGTGGAATGCAACATAATTCCTTACATCACACTCCTATGGTATTCAACTGGTAGGGCATTTACGTCGGGCTGTGGGATACTTCCAATATATGAATATGCTGTGGAAAAGCTTGTTTGCTTCTTGCTGGGTCTTAATCTTGCATATGGTTCAGGTTCTTTGGATTGGAGACAATAACCTGCCATAGTGCCTGTCAATCCTGGGATTCATCAGCAGCTCGGCATCTGCTCTTCCAACCTTTGATTCGATTGTCTTTGTAACCACAAGAAAGGATCCACTTGCCTTGTTTGTCATCTCCCTGCCAATTTGGGTTCATTCACTCTTACCTTTTGCTACAAAGGTGTGAGTCATTTTCTTCATCTACCTGTCTTTCTACAGATGCATACATTAAGTTTCCCGGTTATGCATCCCTAGAGAACCCATCGAAAGACACACCTGATATCTATCCATCGCCACAGAGGCTTTTTGACTCAGACAGTCCATGTCTGACAAAATAGAACAAAGATGCTTATTAAGCAAGCTGCATTGAACCATCTTGAAACATTTTTACATGTCTACTGAATAAAATATTTTTATCAGTGGTGAGAAGAATGGGGAGTTAGAAAACAACATGTTTTTGATGTGCTATTTTTGATCACCTTTTAATTTTATTTCACATTAATTCTTGGCTCTAGGTCTTGGTATTCTTCTTTTCTCTGTTTTCCAAATGAATTCTCAATGTCCAAATATGAATAATATCTATAGCCCTCCCTACTTAATTAGCCAGTTTCTTCTCCATAAGAGTTGGTAGGCATTTTACAATTTTGATTCCATCTCTTGGTTTTATTTGTACATCTTCCTCTGCAGTGGCAGGTTAAACATTCTCTGCTTTGAGCTCTGAGGCTGCTTGGGATGTATATAAATGAAGGTTAACAGGATGTGACTCAGAAGGAGAAATGAGCAGTTCACCTTAGTCTCCCGATTTACCATTCATTTTCCTTGCCTGACTCAGCACAAGGAAAAGGGAAACACTTAAGAGATTATCAATGATCATTTGTCATTTCCTATCAGGATAAAAATAAAATAATGTTAGGGTAGTTTCCTGTCTGAGTCATACTCAGAAGTTCACATATTCCCAGCTTCCTCATCTTAGGTACAGGTAAGGCTTTTCAGTCCACAGCAAGGGTTTGTTAAACTGCAGTCGATGAAAAATAGATTGCAAGGGGATAAGACAGGCTTCAAGAAACACGGCTATGCCTCTTCCAGACTTCGTCATAAATCACCCAATTTGGAAACAGTGCTTTCCCATGTTTCACCTAGAGTGTAAAGGTTTATTGGCACTCCTACATGTAAGATACTGAAGTGTTTTTCCACACACATTCTGTATATAGTAAAACTTTTATGGCTTAAAAATCCAGGATCCACCATGTTCACTTGCCTTTTACCTCTTCTGTGCTTCTCATCCTTGTCATGGTTGCTTGTAACACTGTGAAGACTTTATGAGAAGCTTTTGCATGAAAGTGAAATGGAATCTCCAGTGAAATCAATCTCAGTGAGCATTTTCATCCTACTTATTGACACCTTGCCTGAGTCTGGCACCAGGTTTAAAAAATACACACCCAAAACTATGTAGTTCTTTAGCAGGAAAAAAAGTATCCATACTTTGTTGTTGTTGTTGTTGTTTTCAAACATAAAATTGGGGTACATGTTCTAAAACTCCTTATTTTTTTCAGATGTACCAATTGTAGTCCAGTTGATTCAGACTTGAGGCCTCATGCACGCCCCAGGATCGCCTGAAGAGATTCCTGCTTCATTGGGTTTTCTATGGTTGCATTTTCAGAAGTGAACCAGGAAGGCTTTCATCTTCATCAGCTCTTGATGAACAGGAATTTCCTACCTTGGGTAACAGCTGAGTGCATTGTCTCTTGCCCCCACTGAGCCACTTCTTTCATTTCTTCTGAGCCACTTCTTTCAAGGAGAAATGACACTGCTTGCCACTGAAATGCATTTTTCTTAGTTGTGAGTCTTGCACTGAAGTAAACAACAGCATAAAGAATATAAGTAGATAATATGATTTTGAAAGACAAAATTGGGTCAAAGTTCTAAATAGAAAAGAGGAATTATGTACCAATTTACCTTATTCAGGCAATGTAAGAAGGTAATATACAAATAATTATTCTGATACAAGATATTTATACAGAATATCTTTATCTTTTTTGCTATTAATATCCAAAGGTAATTTAAGAATATTACAACTGGTTCGTTAAGGAACATAATCCTTTTTCTTATCTATCACTGCATAAGATCCTCCAACTTCTCACATGTAGTGGTAGCAGTAACAACCATGAGTATGGCAAGGCTTTCTAGAATCCCCTCCATGAACACCTGACCTGCCTAATCAAACACTGCTTTCAGGGAGATGCTTCTTTGACAGCAAGGCAGAGTCTCAAATTAGTTGAGGCCTATACACTTGAAACACAACATTGCCTAAAAAAGTAGATTGTCACATATCAATTAGAGGTTGCGAGCCCATTCTTCACTTAAAATATACAATTGCACACTTGCAGCACATGTTTAAGTGACAAGGGGCTGCTGTTCACAGGAAGGCCAGCCCCGAGAGGCTGGTTGTCCTTAATAAGTCAGCACAATTTATTCTGATCCAAAAGTGGCAACCTTGGAAGCCTGAGGAGCTGGACAAGCTCCAGGATCTCTGGTTATTTGCTGTCCACTGAGACCAGCTAGTGGCCCACACAAGGCCACCAGGTCCACTCACGTGTCCTGTGCATAGTCAGCTTGCAGCCCTCCAGAATGAGGAGAAATGTAACCTCCACCTGACCTTGTTGGCAAGTTGTTCTCTTTCTTTCCCACTGGAACTAAGAGAGCCAGAGAGATGTAGTGTTGAAAAAAAAAATTTTTCATTTTATTTGTGCTTTTTGAATCTGTGCAAGACCCACTCACTTTTTTTAAAAATCATGTTAACTCTTAGCATCCATACATCCATTGTATGCCAAGCACATTTGTACCTTTGGTGCCATCATCATTCTCAGAGGCTCCCACTTAAGCCCCTGGCATTGACTCCTCCTTTTTCCACCTCCTCCTTGTTCCCCGCTCCTTCATGAACACTTGATAACTTATCAACTATTATAATTTTATCTCATCGAACACAGTCCAGTGTGTCCCTTTGCCCACTTTCCCATTGTCTGCATCTCAGGGAGGAATTTTAATTAATACTGATATTTAAGTTCCCATAGTCAAAAAAGCAAATTTGAATTATTTTGATCAAGAATATTTATGATGCATTAACCTTTGGTAGACTTTTGCTCCATTTCTTGGTCATAACTACCACCACCACCAATCACCGTCCTCAGCATACCTGCTCTACCATGACCCCATTGCCAGCACAGTCATCATCATCATAATCATCATGCTCACCATCACCACCCCATTGCCAATACCAGCCTCACCACTCACCACCATCATAACCAATGCTGCCAACCTCACCCACATCACCTTCCTTACTCCCACCATTCTCAGACTTGCCAAGATGATCACCCCTGCCACCCCGTTAGCTTTCCTTCACCACACCCTTGCCTCTCCCTGAGGCCTACCACCACCACCATTGCCATCATTACCATCAAAGCCACTAGCAACAGCAATCATGATCCCCACCATCACGACCAATGCACCCTCTTCCTCCAAGAACTGATAATGCTAGGCCCACAAGCACAGCAGGACATGGGTGGAAGCTGCTCCTCCATCACACAGGGAGCAAAGCCACTTCCTGTCTCTTTCATGAAAGTGGCAGCAATCTGAGCTCCACGTACCTGCAGTGTGTCTTCAGTCTGGCCTGGAGACACCTGTATGCCTTCCTAGGGTTCTGTGGTTAGAAATGCAGAAGACCAGGAGAGAGCCACAGAAATTCTTCCTGACCAACCAATGCTAGGAAGCCATGTGACACATTCACAGAATCACTTGTTAGTTTGGGCTTGTTAACGCTCTACTTATGTTTCCATCAGTGGTATCCAAGATGTGTCCTTCAGGCTTGAAATTAGGCTCTTCCCCCACAAAGAGATCCTGTCACACCCCAGGCATACCTGAGGCCTGCAGTCCTGAGCTATAAGGAGCCCTTCATATCAAAACCACAAAGGAGACCAGACTTAATCATCAGGTGGGCTCTAGTGGGACCTTCCAGACACCACTTCAGACTAGGGATTCAAACTAGCCCAGACGCCCAGGCATCTACTGCTAAAAATCAGCCAGTGAAACCAGCATGAAGCCACAGAGAATAGTGTCTGACCAAGTGCTGAGAGATAAGCCCCCAAGGGGGACAGGTCCTCCACACATAAGGTGACTGCAACCACGGACTCAGCTAGTCACTGTTTCACTCTGCTCCACGTGAGATTGCTGTGACGCCAAGCAGGCAACTGTCAAAAACTCAAAAATGCTAATCTGGAAATAATATCCTGTGAACGCCTCACTTAAAATTCTTTAACAACACTCACTTGCTGTGGAGAGCAAGGTAAACAACTTCTTTTCCCTTGATACACTAGAACTTATATCACTGCAAACAGTAACTCATAATAGCCATATTATTTCATAAATGGTGTGCCTATATAAATAGCAAGCATGCAGACAGAATGGGCCAAATGGGGTCTACACCTGGTCTACACCAAGCATTCGTGCTGGAAGTCCCCAAAAGGGATTTCACCCTCACTCAATAGGGAGAAAATGCTACTTTTTTGGTAGTGTGTTAGACTATCCTCATTCTGAAAACCTAAAGTGCAATTGCAGGATCCCCAAGGAGATTAAGCCTCCATTGAGTGAGTAGTCATGAATCCTGCCTACTAGTGAGGATTGGAGGAACCTAGACCAGTCTACCTGGAACCTGGTAAGTCTTTCTCTCTGACAACGTACATGTCCCAATCTTGGTCTTTTTCCTGCTTCTGTAGTCCCACCAAAACTAATAATCTAATGGCATCATTACTTTGTGACAGTGCCTTTTGTCCCCCTCCCTATTTATCTAACTTTTCACTTAAGAATCCTCATGACCATTTTGATCTTAAGCTACTGGCCTCCCTCCTGCAGATCATGTGCCAGGTCTTAATAAATGTCCTCCTCAAATAATATTTGAGATTCTAAAACAGTAGCATTCCAATTGCTGGAAAATAATCAACTGAATTATCTGTCTTAAATGTTGGATCACCTATGGCCTAGCCAATAGGATACATTTTATTTGAGCAAGTCCAGGCAGTACCTCTGCACCCATGCCTCTCACAGCTGTCCAAGATCTAACCAGAGGAGAGTTAAATGACCTCTAAGGGGCGGGGGCCAGTGTGATATACGTGCAGAAGTGGTCTTGTCACCTGATGAGGGCTGTTGCCACAACTGAAAATGGGATTTCCCCGGGTGTTGGAGAAAGCAGTTTGCAGAGCAAGGAAGGCAGCTGGCCCTGAGTGCTGCTACTTTCAACATTTGAGGTGAAGTGTGTGACAGCCAGCTGCTGGGAACCACGCCTCTGGGGCACAAGCTCAAGGATGACGACCTGATGTGAAATCCACCCACAGAAAAGACAAATTCAAATAGAAGCCATCAACGTGTAAAAAATACTGGTACTGCGCGCTTGCAAAAGCAATGCTCAGGGTTGGAATGAGTCAAAGACGTGTGCATGCTGTGGTTTGTGTGGACCGGCACGAGTTTGTGTTCAGTGGAAAATGAAGTGCCTTCCCTATCATCCATGATGCATTACAGTTCATCATGATTCACCTCTGCACCAACTAGAAGCCCTGATGATGTAGTGGTTACAAGTTGGGCTGGCAGCCCATGAGGTCAGCACTTTGAAACCACCTTGGGAGAAAGATGAGATGTTCTTCTCTGTTAGAGAGTTTAAAGTCTAAGACACCCACCGAGGCAGTTGCTGGGTATTAGAGCGGACTCGATGGCAGTGAGTTTGTTTGGGGTTTGTTGTATGTGCCAGATAGTTCCCAAGATTGAAGACATTGAAACACATCTGTTTTGTGGCCTGAAAAGGTTGTTAGTAGGTATCTCCTTCCCCTTACGGTCCCATGGGACTTTATCACAGAAACTGAATAGAGCTAATCATGCCTATTGCAATCCAGATAGGGTGTGCACACAACAAGTAAGGTGTCACAAAAGGCATTTTGAACCAGGGAACTGGGGATAACAATGACAACATGGGTTCAAGATTTGTTGCCCACATCGTAGGACTCCAGGCTTTTACTTTGAAGGGTAGGTAGGCTTGAATGTGGCTTGAACCCATGGGAAACCTTGCAGCTAAGGTCTAAGAACACAGGCAATTCAGAGTCATTGTCCCATTCCTGTCTTCTCTCAGAGCGAACAGCAGACACTTAGTCCTTTTATGACAATTTGTCACCTTGACTTCCTGCCACAAGGATCAGGGTGATGCCAAAGACCAATGTGTCCATATGTCTTTCAGCAGACTGACTGTAGAGCCAACCAAAGCATTTTCTCTTTAGGGTAGAGAACAGCCCTCAGGGTTTCTAAGGCTGTGAGCCTTTAGGGAAAAGACTTCTCTACCAAAGAACACTAGTTGGTTTTAGTTTCTGACTTTTCTGTTAGCAGCTAAATATTTTAACCACAATGCAACCTGGACTCCTCTTGGAATGCTCTTCTGCCACCTAAAACATAGTCATTCGCAGAAAAATCCATATAAAAAAGAACCACATGAAATACTTTACCCCTTACATTCTCAAAATAGGATCCTATTTGTCCCTCTTTTCCAAAAGACCCCAGGACAAAGCCACACAAATGAATGCATCATCATCATCTTGCTCTCTATCCCTCCACATCGAGGCTCTCAAAACTAAGACTACTTCAATGTCACTGTAGCTACCCTCGAGCATAAGAGGCCAGTTTAAACTGTATCATCCTCTTCGGTCCTGCTTCCTCCTTGTCATCAACTTCCCTTTGCTGAAGAGGTCATTATTTTCTGAGTTTTGTGGGGGGGTTTTGGGAAGTGTTATTCTTTTCACTACAAATACTCAGTGTCAACTGTTGTTTATTATTTTGCTTTGATTCTTTAAAGTACAGTATTTAACAGATTCTGTATGAAGCATCATTTCCATTTCCAACTCCCATTCCCAAAGCCATTCCTTCCCTGTATCCTCAATAAAACAGGTACCTTTCCATTAAATGGGTGTTCTTATTTCTACAATGGCTCTCCTTTTATGATGACCTATCACTTCCTCTGCAGATTCTGGTTTCCAGTCCACACAAACAGTTGATGGCCATGTTGAGCTGGACTCAAGTACAGAAACTGCATTGTGCCTCTGGTTCACAGGACTGATTTCATTTCTGTCCTCGATATCCAGCACATAACGTCATGCAAAGTAGAGACTTCAGTAGCATTTGTTTTCATGGACTGAATTTAATTAAATACCAAGTCATTTTTTGGCTCCAAATTAGAAGAGCTACAAATGTACCTGAAACTGCTCTCTAAATTCAAGGTTCTATACAAACATGTTTAACTTTATTTTTATATCTCCTCACAATGGCCTAATTGCTAACTCTTTTGAGTTAACTATTCAGAAAGGATGGCCACGGATCGGGTTGCTATGGCAACATGATCCTGCCAATATTTAGTTCTCTTAAAACTTTATGAGTTTTCTGGATATAGGAACTCTGAAATCAGCATAATCGTTAAACTGTAGATTCAGTTTATATAATACAGAAAGATATGGCTATAGAAAACAGTAGCCTCACATATATTATAGGGGTATACACTTTTATAATATTCCCACTTAACTAAAATTTGCTTGGGGTGCATCATTTAAAAAATATATAGCTTATTGTATTTGTGTGTGTGTTTCTCTTGTGGGTACCAGGGAATAGGTTCTGACCCTGTAGCACAAGCATGTTCATAAGTTGACAAAACATCAATTAGTTTAATAATTTCTCACTTGAAAGGGAATAGTAAGACAGTGTTTCACTGATAAATTTATATATCAACATCACAGCATAATTATACACAATCAAGTAAATCATTCAGCAAATATGCATTTTGAAAGAAACCAAAATTATCTTTAACCCCAGAGCTGTGCTTGCAATGATTTCTGAACTTTAATACTTGAAAAAATAATTTAGGGTAAGAAGTAACTAAATATAGAACAAAAGATCAGGAGAACTCTAACAAGTTATCTAATATCTTAAATCTAAAGGGGCTTAATGAATGTATTTAGAGTTGATCATTGATACTAAAAAAATATATTTCCTAATTATCCACATTTTTCTCTTTTTTGATATTTTTAATTTTCAAAAGCTTTTGGTTATGCTTTATTTAAATAAATAACATAGAATGTAGGAGACTTTTATACATAAAATGTTCAAACCTCAAATTCTCCATAATTAAAAATATTCGACTTAGATTTTTATTCTATTACAGTTTCTTTATCCATTATTATTTATCTCTATCAAAAATACATTTTAATACCCCCTCAATTATTAGGAGAGTTGCAATATACATTCTAATGGGGTTAGTATACATATATTATTACTATATGACAAGAATTATGATTCAGTGACCAAATGGGATTTTCCAAATTTTGTCTATGTACCCAGTGTTCATATTTGTAAAACCCCTGTGATTTTCAGCATCCTTCCGTAGAGATGGTCAAGTGAAACCTTTGCATTGAGATTTACAGTTCCTTAGGTTCTTATCTATGGAATTTCCTCCCATCAGTCCTTGTGCAGATTTTGTGTCTGTGTGTGTTGTGGAAATATACTTCATAAAACATTTTCCTGGTGACATAGTGGGTTACCTGTTGGACTGCTAATCACAAGGTCAGCAGTTTGATTCCACCAACCAAGCCACAGGAGAGCAATGAAGCGTTTTGCTCTCCTGCAGAGTCATCGATATGAGGGGACAGATCTCCTCTATTGTAAAGGGTTGATGTGGGGCTTTGTTTTTTTTAATTACCCTAAGGAGAATGGGACATGTATATTACTGAGAGAACTTGTCTGCAACCATTCACTGCTTCCAGGGACATGGTAAAACCACGTTTGCTTGGAATAAACCCATATGCTTGAAATGGAGCCCTGGTAATGCTTGTTGACTTACCTTTGTAAGTCAGTCCCCAAAGGACAAAACCTGTATGATCTCACTGACGGGGTAAAGCAAATGTGCAGAGATCAAAGTTCCATGATCACCAGGGATGGAGGGGGTGGGGTGGGATGGGATAAGGAGGAGTCACTTGTTCAGGGGTCACTGAGTCAAAATCAACTTGATGGCAGGGAGTTGTTTTGTTTTGGCATTTCTGTTGATGGAGGGAACTAATCTGCACAGGACGGTGGTGATGACAATGTAAGGTGATACAAGGTCACTGAATTGCGCATGTCAAATTTGTTGGACTTTTTTTTTAAGTGAAAAATTACTTCCTATTTTTATGGGCTCATGCTCTAACTGACTTGAATATGTAAGGAAAAAATAAATCTAACACTATCATTTAAAAAGAGATGAATTAAGCCTTGGTGGCATAGTGTTTCTGCTCTGAGCTGCTAACAAACTACAAAAAGAGTTGAATAATTATAAAATAATTAACAGTTATGCATCTGATATATTTTTATAATTTTGTTTTTGATAAGTTAGTGAATTTTTCTCAAAACTTAAGTTTGTTTTAAAATTTCTGTAATTAGTCAAATATATATTTATTTGATGGTGCTATCCAATACAATGATTACAGATATCAATGTAAAGATTCACAAACATTTCAAATATGATGCTTCTATGTAATTAGCAATATGAGTATTCATAACCATAGTAGATTTTGAAAAATATCCCTAAGTATTAAAAATTTTCTTAGATATCTGGATATCATGTTAACAGTTAAAGATTTATTATATTTTAAAAGCTTGGGGGTGTGGGGGGAAAAAAGGTGTGGGCGGAAAAGAGAAAGTTAAAACATAGTGCCATATAATGGCTAAGTGTATGATGTTCTTAAGACAATAACAATATGCACTCAAATCCTGGAAGCCATTCTTTGTATGTGTCCATTTCTAATGGAAAGAAGTCAAGAATTCCTCTCTGTACCCTCTCTTCACTATCGATGCCTTTGATCTTAAGACCTGTTATTTTTGAATGCAGGAAAAACTAGCAATTGCTCATCCCTGTGCCAAAAGATATAATCTAGATTAGATTAGATGAGATTATAGGGAGTTGTAGATGTTAGAGATTCATAAGTGGACAACAGAAGGAAACCTTGCCTGGGTCTGTGCAATGCTCACAATTGTTTTTATATTTGAGTCGCAGTTGCAGCCACTGGGTCCAGTCTTCTTGCTGGGGGGTTATCTCTGTTTTTTAATCCCCCATCTATTTTACCAAGCATGATGTCCTTCTTCAGGGACTGCACTCTCCTGACAACATGTTCAAAGTATGTGAGACAAAAATCGCACCATCCTTGATTCTAAGGAGCACTCCTGCAGTATGTCTTCCAAGACAGATTTGTTCATCCTGTGGGCAGTCCATGGTACTTTCAAGTGTCTTTTCCATCACCATCATTCAAATGTGTCCATGCTTCTTCAGTCTTCCTTATTCAATCAGTCAACTTTCCGCTGCATAGGAGGGATGGAAAATACCATACATATGTTTACAAAACACCCTAACTTGTTTAACATATATATATATATGTTTCAGATATATATTTCATTTATCTGTGTGAAAGTCAGAAAATTATAACAGCTAGGAGGAAAAAGAGGCAGAGTTCTCAGTGAGACCTGGCTCAGGAGGGTCACACAGATGACAATTGAAGAGCGAGAGAACATACTCAGCTTCATCTACATTAAAATGTCACTCATGTTGCCCAAGGATAGATCAATATTTACGAGAGAAATGCTATCTGCCTCCCCATTTTGTAAAAAAGTACATGGCCAATTCAAATAGCATTTCACTTAGTTTTTGATTTAAAAAGGAAAAGAGTACAGACTCTATTGCAACAAAATAATTTCAATCTCAGGATAAAATTCTTCATTGAATTCCAAAGCCTTGAGATCTAGTCTTAAACATTCCATTTGGATGTATCCTTTTCTCAGAATCTGTATTTCCCCCGCAATGATCATGAAAATGATGCATTGTCTTACCTATTATATATATATTTTTTATATCTTCCTCTCTATGTACCTTGCTGCCCATCTAGCAATATAAAACAAGGGGGGGAAGGTCTTATCAGTTTACTCGATAAAATCAACCAATAATCACCTAATGGATCAAAAGAGTCAATGTTAAACTAAAGTGACCAGACGTCCTGCTTTCTAACAATTTAGCAACGTCCTGAGGTATTTTAAAATTAAGATAAATATATTACAATACTATTTTTGTGTTCTACGAAAATTTTTGTGGCTTCACATAGACGAAAATTTTAATCAAGAACCCTCCCCCATCCTGGCCAATAGTGTCCTGCTTAAAATTTGGTCACTTTATGCTAAACCAATCAGGGATATAATATAGGACCAGATGCCTTTCAGCCTATTGTACATAGGACTGACAACGGTAGCTAGCGGTGATTCTAATATCTATCTACACACATTTTTAAGCTTTTAAAAATACAAATGGGTTGGAAATGTGTGTGTGCATTTAAACATGCATCTATAATAAGGATAGCAAGATTAGCATGAATTCACCTCATGTACATTGGAGGAGAGATGAGGAAGCCCCGGGGAAGGATGTGTGCTTGGTAAAGAAGAGCAGCAGGCAAGGAGAAGACCCGCAGCTGGATGGCTTAACGCAGTGGCTGCTGCAATGAGCTCAACCATCAGAACAAGCGGGAGGCGGTGCACAGCTAAGCAGTATTGTGCATACGGTCACTATGAATCACACCAACTGGTCAGCTCCTAGTGACAGCAAAATAACAGACAACAAAGTTTCAAAAGGCTTGCTAAAAAGTAGAATTAATAGATCGTGACATTTCCTATTATCTTCGTAAAGTCCTCTTGTACAAGTTTTTTTTTTCCAAGCAATTATTTCAGACCTTTATTAACAGGTGCTTGCAGCTTGTTGACTTTTTTTTATTCAAGCTGTAAACTTTTTTTTTAAGGCATCTCTGCCCTCAGGTGGTGGGAGTAGGAGGGCTGTAAACTTTTATTACAAATTAAGAATGAGAAATTTTTTAAAATCTCAACTTGATCAGATATGAAACAATTAAAATACCTTTAAAGGTGTATTGAGAAAAACCAGTTTAAAAAAAAAACACGTTTGTTGCTACCAAAAAGAGACATCTTTAGGTAAATATAATGAAAACCCTATGCTGCACAGATCATGCCGACACTTCTAGTTATCTGGTCAATGGACAAAAAGGAAACACTTAGGGAAACACTTAGGATCTTCAGCTCCAATCTTGTGTTCATTTCCTATTGCTGAATTTCATATTCATTTCTTCTTCTTGGATGACTAAACCACACGATGGTAAAGATGATGAGCCGGCATTCACTCAGCCCGGCCCTGCTCAGCCTCGGGAGTGGACAAACTCTCAGCTGGTGGAGGGACTGCTTTTGTCTCTTTGCTATCTTGTGGTTTAGGGTTAAGAAGTAATACTTTGATTCCGACCGGGAGAATATGCCCTTCATTTCTGAGAACTGGGACAATTTGCTCCTGGGGGAGCTGTCAGACACCCCTATGGGAGAACGCTCTTCCAAGCTCCTCTCTGCTCTCAACAGCCCCATGGACAGGTTCATTTCAGAGAGGGAGATGAAGAAGAGGAAATGCTTGTTTGGCCTCCAAGCTCAAACTCCTGCCCCTGTGGAGAGCACTGGAGACGGAGCCCCCACCAGGCCTCAGTGTCTCCACCACCCCACAGGCTAACGACAATTACCTGGGCTGCAGCGGCTACAACTTCTGGCCCATAGATGCCCACTGCCTGCCCAGTCCCATCCGGATGTTCGCTTTTTTCCATCCCTCTGCCAGCACCACAGGAACCTCTGGGAATGGAGAAACCCCCAGACAGGTCATCCTTTGACCTTCACATTGGTTTCCTCACAGACCTCCCTAAAAGTGCCCCCCACTCCATGACTGCTGCTACCTCCTCAGTCCAGGCCCTTTCCGCAGGTCTTCCTAAATACTCAGCCACCCCTTCTCCCCTCTGCCATCGGTTTGTCTTTAGAGACTGGAGGAGGAGCCCAAGGTGGGGCTGGTGCTGGTTACCTATCCCGAAGGGACCCTGTCCAGGTCCTTCCTAGGAGATTAAGGCCTGATGACTCTTTGCAGTACCTGGTTGAGGGGGGAGGCGGTGACCTCTTCTGAATGCCCAGTCTCTGCCCATTCCCTGTTCACACACACCAGCATGTTCATACCCTGACCTCACTTGCAGCTGGATGTACCTGGGGAGGTAGAGGAGTGGGGCAGTGGGGAATTTGGGTGGGGGTGCAAGGAGAAGGCTCTCTTCACTACCCCCTTCATGATTCCTGACCACCACACCACCCTCCCTTTCCTTCTTCCCCTTTCTTTTGATGTTATTGTTTTCAGTTTTTCTTTTGATGTTATTTTGTTACTATTTTGTTACAGCTTTTTAACTATATTTTTTAAAAAATTATTATTTAACCCCTGGGAGTGGAGACTGAGGAGGGGAAGGGGGATGATAAGAGAACCCGGATTCTATATGATTGAAATAAAGCAAAATGAAACAACAGCAACAAACTTGTCCTTGTTCTGGTACAAGAGCCGTGACAGTGCAATTCTTGATGCCTTGACAGGAACCGAGAGACGAGCAAGTTGAACCCACCCCCAGCAACACAGGAGAAAGTACTGATTGACCCCTCTGGGAAGACGGGATGAAAT
>PVJH01037317.1:0-18046 GCA_004026705.1 Nesogale talazaci | reverse complement strand
CCCCCCCAGGAAAGGTTTGGGGACAGCGAGCCTCCAGTGAACCGACAGCGAGTGGCAAAGGATGGAAGTATTTTCAAGGATAAGGAGAGAAGGTCACGAGGGCCCAGCAGACCACACACACACCCCCTTCCCCAGGGTAAGGGGCGCGATGACTTACCTACAAACAGGAGCAGCAAGAGGCCTGCAACCAGTGGGATACCAACAGCATAGGCTCGGGGCAGGAAATACTTGTGGATGGCATGCTGGCTGTCGATGAATGGCTGGCACGGGGGCAGAGCGCTGGTGACCATCGTTCGCCTTGCCTGGGGCTCCCTCAACAGCCCAAGCCTGACCACCCCACCTCCTCCGTCCAAGGAGCTGACCCCGCCAGGGTCCTGGGCCAGCTTGGGAGTTTCTGAGTTTGTTCCCTTCCTTCCCTCACTGATTGCTTAGGGGGCACCTGCTTGGTGGGTTGACAGGCACCCAAGCCACTGTCACTAGCTCAGGTAAGAAGCATAAAAGGAACTCTGGGGCCGAGCCCCGGTGGCGTAGTGGTTGTGCGCGGGACTGCGGCCCACTGGGATGGAGGTTCGATTCCAGCTCCACAGAGCAAAGGCGGGGCCTCCTACTCCCCCCCCACCAAAAAAAAGGAACTCTGAGAGCCCCCGGCCTGAGGTCCAGGATCTTTGGGACTAATAGCTCTCCCCCTTTCTGAAGGACATTATATCAACGCCTTGCAAGGTTTTTGCCTTTCTAACAATCTGTACTGACAAATTTTTCCATGGGGGGGTGTGGGGGGGGGGTGGTAATCCCACAGGCCTTTATAGACTCCATCAGAATTCCCATCAAAGGGAAAGCAGTTCAGGTACAGGACGTCGTGGTGCGGTGGTCGAACATCCGACCCTCTCTGAACCCCGGCCTCCTCATCTGCAAAATGGGGCACCGCGGGCAACTATCTACCTTCTCTTGCTGTTTTAGGGATTAAGCGAGGCAAGGCTGGCAACACCTAGCACAGGTCAAGCTCCAGGGTCGGCGTTAGGGACGGGCCGCGGGGATGGCAGCGAGGAGAGGGGGCGTGGCTGGGGAGGAGAGGGGGCGTGGCTGGGGAAGAGGGGGCGGGGCTAGGGAAGAGAGGGGAGGGGAGGGGGGGACTGGGCGGAGAGACCTACCAGAAGGATCACCCACACGGTGTAGTACGTGAAGATGACAAGGCTGACAGCCACCAGGCCGAGTCCCACCACTTGGTCTGTTCCCGTGGCCTGGAGGAATGGATGCGAGGGCCCGGCTGAGGGCGCGGACGCTGCATCGAGCAGCCCCGGGAGCGTCGCAGCCCGCCCGGGCCCGGCGCTTCCCATTCATGGCACACGCGTCCCGAGGGTGGACGCAGGGGTCCGTTGCGGGGACTGGCCCGGGCGCTTTCAACCGCACACTGCGCGGGCGGGAAGGCAACCCTGGTTCCGAGCGCCGGAGGAGCCCCAACTCCTGGGGGGGAACCCTGACACCGCCCTTAAGGGCCCCAACTCCCCGCAGCCGGTCCCAAACTCACCATCACCCCCACTTCCGACGCCGGGGCCGCGAGCGACTTCCGGTTCTCGTCCCGGATCCGGGACCCGCGGGGCACGCTGGGAGTCGTAGTCCACGGGCCGACCCAGGACTACGTTACCCGACAAGCAGGCCCCGCCTCCCCGGTGCATGTCGGGGAGTGAAGTTTCTCAGGGGCATTGTAGGGCCGATTGTCCCCTAGGATGCTCCCCGGCCCGGACAGACTCCTGTTCCGTCGGTGCCAGAAATCTAGCTAATGTCTAAATACTTCTTTGTGGGGGGGCATCACTGCCCCCTGGTGGTCGTGGGCGCTTCCCAGTGCTGCTGCTGAGAGCCGCCGCTGGATGTGAACCGCCAAACCCGCGGGCTGCAGTCCCGCACTCAACCACTTAGGTCACCCGGGCTCAGCCCGTCTAAATATTTCATAGTCCCAAAATCAGAGCCGGCTGGGAGTCTTTTTTTTCCGATGATGAAACTGAGGCTGAGGGACAGACACAGGCTGGAGTCACCAGAACCTGGCTTCGCTTCCCCTTCTCGGTTCCTAAGTCGTCTGTGGGAGAGACGCCGAGACTATTTACTGCCATGTCTCGGGGGAGGGGCTGTCTTGAGCCTGCGGGGTTGTGGGCGATGGCAGCACCCCAGAGGAATGGCAGCTCTTCCTTTCCGCGCCCCCCTCACGCCTTGGCCTGGGAATACCAGGAGAGGTGGGGCCAGATCATCCTCAGCGTCCCCACCCGCCCTGTATCCAGGGCCAAGAACAGCCCTCCCCACGGCTCAGAGGGCTACCAGCTGCGCCCTCACAGGGACTCATCCCCACCCCCACCCCCACCCCCACGCTTTAGCATCTGGAGACAGCAGGGGTTAACTCTGGAGGGGCATCCAAAAAAATGGAATTAAAAGATGAACTATGTGGGATCTGACCCAGTTGGCTAACCCCCTGTGGTAGCTACGTCCTTCCGTGTCAACGTGAAGCTATCGAAGCGTAGGGGTGGAGGCTAGCCTGTCAACAGGCCATAGCCTGATGGTGCCTTTTTGTGGGCCTCACCTTCTCGTAAGGAAGGGCGGTTCTGGAACCTCCCTCCCTCTCTGCCTCACCTTCCTGCCGGCTGACCCCTGGTTGCTTCAAGCCCTCATGCGGGCACCACCATGGGGCCCACAGGCCTACGACCTTCCTGCATCCTTGCTGATCTGTTGCACGTGACTGCCTGAGCCTGATGAAGGGGGTTGTGGACTGGTATTGGACCTCAGGACTCGATCCGAGCTTGATAAAAACTTTTCTTCCACAAATGAGTGTCACCCAGCCTAACACACTCCCTGAGGGTAAGACTACTGGGCTTGGTACACATCAGTTAGTCTTCACAATTCTGTGATTTTTAAAAATCCCCGGAGATATTCTGGGTACATCGGGGCACTGCAGGCGTCCCTGGGGGCTGTGTGGAAGCCAGCGTCTGCTCGTTCCTGTGAGAATTGGCCATGCCTGAGCCCAGCATGGTCTGTGCTTGTTGGCAGCTGTCATCTCTGGGAAGCTAGCAGCTGATCACCAATGGGGCTGCTCCACCTCCTCCCTACCCCCCAAAGTTGAGGGAATCCCCCTTTGGGGCTGAGATCCCCATCCCTTCCGCCTCACAGCTGACTCTGGGAGGGGCTCACAGGAGAGGGCAAAGAATTAGCATTCAGGGCAAAGGGCAGCCAGCTCTGCAAAGAAGGGGGACTAATGCTGGGGGCAGGAACCAAAGCACCCAGGCTTCCCACCACTTTGGAGTTTGGCTAAGCTGCCCAGTTTGTGTGTGGCTTGGAGGCAGGGAAATGGGGAGGGGCCCAGGGCTGGCCTGGGCCTGGGAGGTCCCCCCACAGGTCAGGCTGGATACTGAAGTCTGGACTAGATTCCCAGCCTGTTTGCAATGGGGTCAATTGGAGTTGTTTGCCTTTGGCCACATCTGCGATGACCCTCAATTGGGGGGAGGTCCACAGGACAGTGGGACAGTGGCTAGGACTCGGACTTGGAGGTCAGAGACAAACTCAAATCCAGGACCTGCCCCCTAGTGTCCACAAGTGTGATCTGAACGAGAAAGGCGATGATGCTGACTGTAGCCGTGGGGGACTCCCCTGCCCTTAGAACATGACCTCACTGGTACAGCCGGGCTCCCATGCCCTTTGATCCCAAGGTCACAGCAGTGAGGCACGCGATAAGCCCAGTCATACCAAAACAAAAACTGCAACGTTTATTTTTTTAATCCCCAAACCAAGACATTGACACTAGACTGATTTCCCCTTACAATGTCATTTTCTACATAGAAGCTGGGGCAGAGATGCCCACAATCTGCTGAATCTGGGGGCGGTGGTGGTGGCGGCGTCCTGTTAGAAAGGAGAGGAATTAAAAAAAAAACAAAACACCCCTCCCCCACCCCCCCACTGAAAAGAGGAAAATAATGGACATTTTCCTTTGTGGTAGATCAGATCATGTAGTCAGTTTGTGGGGTGACAGAGAAAAAAAAAAAAACCACCTTAAAAATATTTCCGACTTTTAATTTTCCTTAAATCTTCTTGTAAAAATGTTAAACTGTCTTTCAAGATCATTCCAAACTAGCTTTGCATAGACTGATTCATTTCCAAAAATATCTATAATATAGCTCTCTCGATAGAATTTGAAGTCCAGGAGCTGTGGGTGCCTGGTGGGGATTCACTGAGTTTGAGGGGGCCAAAGGGCTGAGGCCCAGACACCTGGCCTCTGGCTCTAGCCAATGTTAATTTGGTTGTGGCCAGATTCTCAGTTCAAGTCTCCTGCCCAGGACCTGGCACTTGAAAGGAGGCTGGCTCTGTCTGCTTCTGGGCTGACTGCTGAGCTCAGATCTGGTCTTGGGTAGGCCTCCCACTAGGACCAAGGCTGGCAGTTCTGTACCTGAAGGCCCAGAACTCTGAACCAGATGAGAACCACCACCCTGAATGTCATGCTCCCCTTGCCCCCCACTGCCCACTGGGCTGAGGTCATAGAGACACAGAAAAAAAGGACAACACCCCCCCCCCATACACACACACCTTTGGAGGGGGCCCCGCCATTTGGAGGCAGTGCTGCCGACGGCCACTTTTTAAAGTGCCAGGCATCTGTGGAGCAGGCAGGGACCCTCAGAGCTGACCAGAGCTCCGCCCCGCTGCAGCAGGCACCTTTCTAACATTCATTTCCTACAAAAAGACCTAGGGGATTAAAGATGCAAACCCAAACCAAATCCAGAAATGCTCTGGCCCCAAAGCCAGTAGGTTCTTGGACCAAGAACCCCAACATTTGCCAGCAGGGGCACATGGGAAATGGGGCAAGGCGCCCTCCCAGCCTGGGGAGGGTCCCCACCTGCCTACACCAAATAACCAGGATCCCTGACCCCCTCCCCACATTCAGATACCCAGCCCTGCTGGGACCCGGCCAGCTAGCAGAACAGAACACAGGACCTCCGACCCCTCCCTGGGGGAAGGAGTAAACAACCAAACAGAACTCAAAAAGACAGAGAGAGAATAAAAAGAGATGAGGAAAAGAAGTAAAAAGAAAACTTTAGAACTAAACAAACACCAGCCTGCTGGGTTTATACAAAATGAAAGACATTTCAAAGAAGGGTAGGGGTGTGGGGGTCCAGGTCCTGGCTGCAGCCAGAATCCACATTTAAACAATACCGAGGCCAGGGTGGGGCGGGGGAAAGTGCTGAGAACAGAGCTTGAGGGAGGCGAGTGCCCCCTCTCCCAGGCTCCACTGCTGCCTGGGCCATCCCGGAGGAGGGCTGAGTGCTCCTGGCAGGGAAGCCAGCTCCAGGCCAGCCCACTCAGCCTCCCTGCCTCTCTGCCACCCCCCACCCAGCCTGGGGTGTAGAAAGGGGGCTCTGCTCGCAAAGCCCAGCCGAGCGGAGCCAGGCCCCCATCTGCCCTGCCTTCCCGCCACGAGACCCAGCTGCTCAGGACCCAGCCCTGGCAGAGGGGAGCCTTGTGGACAGGCAGTCCTTGTCAGGCACGGGTCCCAAACCTAAGCAGGGGGTGGGGGCTTAAGTGGACACAGGAGAGGCAGCACCCCGTTCCAGCCGGGCTGCTGGGCCCGGGGCATCCCCGGGAAGGAGTAGCAGGGGCCGTGGGGTGTGCGGAGGACAAGCATTGTGCAAAATGCATGCTGCCGGGGCAGCGGGAGGACATTAGGGGGGGGCGGGGGGCGGGGAGGGGACTGAGGTCTCCGTTCCCAGGAGCAGGCCGCCAGCGGGTCCCCCGGGGATATAGGCGGGGTAGCTGAAGCACTAAGCCGGAGGGTCAGGTCCTGGGGAAGGGCGATGGAGGCAGGTCCTGCTGCGGGGGCTGCAGCCAGTGCTCCTGGAGTGAGGGGAGCTGCAGGGAGGAGGCCCCAGCCATGGGAGGCCCCTGCGGGGTTAGGAGCCGCTGCCTGTCCTCTCCAGGGCTGGCTTTTGTCCTGCTTTTGTCCTGGCCTTCTGCCCTCTAGTGGTTCGGAGGAGAATATTCACAGTGGTGCCTGGGCCTCGGTGGGCCAGGCGGGTTCAGCATGGAGGGGAGGACATGGAATGATGATTTGGGGGCTTGAGCGCGTGGCGGGGGGGGGGCACAGATGAGACGTGGCATGGCTGGAGATTGGAAGGGGGCAGTCCTTCGTGGAATGACACAGGTCTGGTGGCACACAGAGGCAGGGCTCTTCTCCAGAAGCAACCTCCTCTTCAGTGGCTTTCAATCACCACCGGCTCGTAGACCCCCGAGGAGACCCTGTGGAAGAGAGGGGTCAGCATGCTTCCTGGCCGCTCTGTGTGCCATGCCCAGGCCCTGCAGGCCCTTTACCGCGGGTGGCGCTCACGCCAAGGCTCAGAGCTACTGAGGCTTCGCTCAGGACAAAACAGATGCTGGGCGTCATTGTCAAGACAAACTGCTGGGCCTCCCTCGGGACCGCAGAGCTGGCACCGGCCCTGGCCCTGAGCTGGTCTGGAGGGTCATCCCGCCCCATCTGAAAGATGAAGGGACCTGGAGGCTCAGGCTTGCCAAGAGACCAGTGCTGGCCCTGGGGCACTACAAAAGGGGAGGTGGCATCCAGCTCTCCCATCACTTGAGCCTCCTTCCTTCCTCTGGGCTTCCCTCATCTGTTCGTAAACCTCCCCAGAAGCCTCCCCACCCACCTCGGGCAGCCCAAGCTGCTGACTGAGAGGAGGGAGTCAGGAGTTCACACCTCGGCCAGCAGGGGTCAGCAAAACAACAGCAGAGGGCCGCTCCTGGCCTCTTTGGTCTCCTGGGGCCTAGCTCCCTGCCCCCCCCCCCCCCCCCCCCCCCCCCCCCCCCCCCCCCCCCCCCCCCCCCCCCCAAGCCAACAGAAACATGGGGCTCAACCCTGCAGGTGGGACACTCCTCTACCCACTCCCTCCCGGGACCCTTCAGTTTCCAGCCTCCTAGAGCCTGCTCCTTCCCACAGGGTGGGGGCTGGGTTGCTAACTGTTCCTGCTCTGTCCCAGCTCCGAGCCCAGTGCTCACCAGCTAATGGCCCAGAAAGTGCGTGAACCATTCTTAAGTTTTTGTTTGTTTTGGTGCACCACTGCCCTCTGGTGGTTGTGGGAGCTACCCGGCACTGCTCCTGAGAGCCGCCGCTGGATTTGAACCGCCAAGCCCGCGGGCCGCAGTCCCGCACTCAACCATTTACGCCACCGGGGCTCAGCCCCTATTCTTAAGTTTTGTTTGTTTTTTTTTGGGGGGGGGAGGGGGCATCACTGCCTCTGGTGGTTGTGGGTGTTACCCAGTGCCGCTCCTGAGAGCCACCACTGCATCGCTGCATTTGAACCGCCAAGCCCACAAGCTGCAGTCCCGCACTCAACCACTTATGCCACTGGGGCTCAGCCCTATTCTTAAGTTTTGAAGACTTCTGACACCCTGGATGAAGGGGACGGAGACAGGTCGCAGGATAGAGGTGTGCTTGGTGCGTCCCAGGACCACCCTGGGGAAGCCATAGACGAGTGCATGGTGGGGAAACTGAGGCCCAAAGAGAAGAGATTGGCTCAGGGTCACACTGCAGTGACAGAAGCGGCGTGGATGCCGCTGGCCAGCTGGCCTCACACTGCCCGACGACCCCACCTCGTCCTGCCGTCGGCCCCTACCTGTTGGCCAGCTGGATGCCGCTCAGCGTGGTGGACCCATCACGGCTCACGAACAGCCGCAGGTTGCTGTCTGTAGGGACGAGAAGAGGGCGGCTGAGCCCGGGCCGGCCTTCCCCCCGAGCACACGCACACACAGGCGGGCAGCTCACCCTCCGTGTTGCTGCCGTCTGTGAAGTCCTGGCTCTGCATGATCTTCTCCACGATGTCGTCGGCGTCGATGCGGGTGTCATCCACCCAGGTCGGGTGGCTCTCCACTGAGTCTTTCTTCCGCCTGGAGGGACAGAGCAGAGGTTCCTCAGTCGGGGCAGTGCCCGCAAAACCAGATACCCAGCCAGTGTGTGGACGGCCCCACAGCCGCCCTCGTTAGTCGGCGCTGACTTTAAGGAGGGGCGTGGAGGCTCTGAGAGGTCCGTCGGCCACCTAGGCTCATACAGGGGACTCCCTGTGGACTTAACCCACTGTCTGCCTGGCCTGAAAGCACCCTGGACCACTGCACTCAGCTGGCAGGGGTCAATGCTGCAGTCGCCGAGCCCTCGCTCTATGCCAGGCATGGCCCTATGCCCTTTGTGAACTCAACGAGAGTCACACGTCAGCTCCAACTCTCGGAGGTGGGAACCCGGTCCTGCCCGGACTCTAGCTGGAGAAGCGGAGGCTCAGAGAGACACTGAGAGTCACGCTCTTGTGCCCACCGCAGTGCGCTGCCCCGGCGCAGATGCCCGGTGCTGCTCCCTCAGGTCTTCGTCTCTGTCGGGGAGAATGAGCAGTGGGGCTCACCGAAAGGAGCGGTCAGACAGGTGGGGCCGTGGAGGCCGGGGCGGCTTCTCTGGGGGCCGGTGCTCCCGCTCGCTGCCCTCGGGGCCCTCCACGGTCATGCTGAGGCCACCGGAGGCGCTGCTGCTCGTGGACGTGTTTCTGCGGTGTGTCAGGTCCGAGAGGCTGGAGGAGCGGGAGTGCTCCGTGCTGTAACCTGGTGGGTGAGAAGGGGTGCTGGTGAGGAGGGGGTGCTGGTGGGGAGGGAGGGCTAGTGAGGAGAGGGTGCTGGTGGGGAGGGGTGCTGGTGAGAAGGGATCCTGGTGAGGGGGGCGTGCTGGTGAGGAGGGGTATTGGTGAGGGGTGCCGGTAAGGAAGGGTGCTGGTGGAGAGGGAGGGCTAGTGAGGAGGAATGCTGGTGGGGAGGGGTGCTGGTGAGGGGGTCTCCTGGGCTGGGGAAGGCGGGCAGGCCCTCACCGGAGATCTTGGACTGCTGGCTGGCGTAGCTGGAGTTGCGGGAGTGTCCAGAGTGGAAGACCTCCTCCGGGCTGGACAGGCTCTGGTCTGGCTCCTCTGGCACCCCTGCAGGCACGAAGGAGGGGCGGGGGGTTACCCAGCAGGCCCGCCCCACCCTGCTCCGCATGCCCCCTCCCTGGGGGCGGGCCTCTGTGGTTCTGCTCCACGGACCGACACCCCGGGTTCGCCCCAAGCCGGTGTGCCATCCGAAGCCAGGCTTGCTCATGCAGATCTGCCACAACGTTCTCCACGGTGGGGCGCTCTGTGGGGAGCCAGGAACAAGAGGGAGCTACCTGCCTCGGGGGCCCAGAAGTGGACGAAAAAGGGAAAACGGTCCTCCATGTGTAACTGAGGTGGGCGGTGCAGAGCCGGGAGCTAGCCCCTCCAGGCCTGTTTATGAGCCCACCTGAGGACGGATGCTTTTCAAGTCCCTGGAAGGTCTGCATGAGGGCTGGAGGCTGGGGACAGAGACCAGCAGGGTCTCCAGCCCCCACACTGCCTACAAGGAGTGACTCTTCTGTCTCCTCAAGGCAGTTAAGAGCTTTCCTCTGGGGACCCAGCCCGGAAGGTGGGCAACATTCACTCTGGAAACCCCAATATCACCCTAGGACCTAGCCCCCTGTGCTCCCCATGTCTGGGTCTCAGGAGGATGTGCACGGAGGAAAGCTGGGGTCCTCAAGGCTCCCTGTCCCCAAGGACAGAACCCCAGCAGATGTCTGCTGCCCCTGCCCCGCTCCTGTCCCTGAAGCACCGAGCAGTCCCTCAGGGGCCACCGTGCCCCAAACCAGCCTCGGGTGCCTCTGCCACCCTGCTCTGAGCTCACCTGCAGAGGAGGGGCCGAGGTTGGGGTGGGGCATGCTGCTCTGAGCAGACACTTGGGGGCAGGCCAAGACCGCCTCCCCCTGGCAGCACCTCCTCTCCTTTCATGGGGCTCAGCCTGGGGTCCAGGCTCATTCCCACTTCTCATTAAAACACACAAGGCCAGGGGCCGGGAGATACTACCCCCAGGCCCTACGTGATCACCAAGAGGGGAGGCAAACAGCCGGCCTGAGGGGGCAGCAGGTGGGAGCGGCATTCACCCAAATCCCCATGCCAGGACAGGCGCCCAGACCGGAGGTCAGCCCTGCCACGGTTCCACGGCCCCTGCCCCACCCCCAGCGCAGCTCGTCTCCTTTGTGAGAGGTTGTGCCTGTGATGATCACCTTCTGATGCCTGCTGTGTGGGCACGGACACCGTGTGGGCTGTGGTGACAAGAGCGGCGGTGAGTGAGAAGTGACGCACCAGCCCTCTGCGCAGAGGCTGGCTCCCAGGAACACTCTGTGAACGGAGGCCCCACCCAGCCCCCCCACCTTGGGAGCTGGAGACACCGCTGGCAGCCGGGGGGCGAAGGGTACCTGAGCTGAGGATGGTGGGCCGAGCCTTGGAGGGCCGAGACCCCGTGAGCGAGTTGGTGGTGCTGCCGCCCCCACTGCCACTGGTTCCGCCGCCCTTACACGTCAGCTGCAGCGAAGCGTCTTGGCCCGGGATGGAGATGGACTTGGCACTGGATGGTGGCCTGGGAAGACAGAGGGACAGGGTAGGAGGGGGTGGGAAAGCACAAAAACTGGGGGTCCCAGAGAGCCTAGCGGGAAGGAGATCCTGTTCCCCCAACCTCTGTGCCCAAGGCCCTGCTGCCATTCCTCTCCTACCTCCCCCCTCCCCCACTGTGCTGCTGGCACTCACGTCTTGAAGCAGGGGTCTCCGGAGAGCAGGAACATGCCAATGGTGACCTGCAGGGGAGGGGACGTCCCTTCAGCCACACCCAGCCCAGGCGCATGGCCAACATGCCTTTGGAGTCCCCGCGTTTCACCCTGCCTCTCTGACCCTCCTGGCAAGGGGAGCCTGGCTTGGCGCCTGGCACCCAGGGGTGGGGATTGGGACCGGCAGCACGTTAGCTGCCTGTACTTGAAGCAGTGTCGAACTGCGGGCTGCTCGACGGGGCCAGGAAATCCACACAAAGTTCTTAGTGGATGCCGCAGGGTCCGGCTGCTGGCCTCGAGGTCAGCCCCAGCAGCTGCTCCCCGGGGGGAAGACGAGGCTGCCTGACCCGTGACGCTGGATCGTCTGGGACACTCTGAGGAGCAGCTCTGGGCGGCCTTCTGGGAATCCGCTGGCAGGCGGGGGAGTGTGGGCTCGACCGGGGGCGGCAGCAGGTGAGTTTGCTGAGTTCGGCCGCAAGGGACCCTGCTGAGCCCTGAAGGGCGAGCACACGCTCATTCTGTCTCGGCAGCTTTCTCCGTGCACCGCGCCAGAGGGCTCCCTGAATGTGTGGGGCCTCAGAGCCCAACTCGGTGGGCAGAAGGCACTCAGCGGAAGGGGCTGCACAAAAAGTTACGTTCGAGGCCGAGGCCACCAGAAGCTTAACTTCCTCCAGGACATAGACTTGGCGATGGCCAAACACGCAAGGTGGGGGGGGGGGGTCCCTAGGCCTGGCCCGAGTCAGAGGGTGGCAGAGTGGGAAGGCGTCTCTGCTCCCAGGGCCGCCACTGACAAACACGGTGATACCGGCTTGAGGCTTCTTTCTCGTGGGCATCTCGTTTGGCCCTAGGAGTGGTCTGTGAGAATGTGACAGCTCTGGTTACAGATGAGGATCAGAGAGGTAGAGGGGACACCGCTATCCAGGAAGAGTTGGTCTTGACCTCAAGGCTGTATGATCCCTGGCTCCCTTTGATCGGGCTTGACAAGGGTACATGGGGCCGGTGCAGGGGGAGGCGCCTGCCCCTCCCCTCCATCAGCCTGCACCTCCGGGGTCTGGTGCTCCCGCCCCCCCCCCTCCCCCCCTGCCCAGCTCTGTCATGGGCTCACTGTGTTCCCACTGCTCCGTTCCCAGGGGAGCTGAGAGGACCAAGCTGCCAGCTCAATCAGATGGAAGCTGGACTCAGAGGGAGAGGGTGTGCGGGGGGCAGAAGCCCAGGCCCCTCTGCTCCCAGAAACCCAAAGAGGGAGCTGCCCAGAGTGAGGGAGATGGGCCGGCCAGCGTCTGGCCTCCCAGAGCACCCAGAGCAGCCGTTCCTGGTCTGCACAGGTTGAGCAGGGCAGGTTCTTCTGCCTCACAGAGGTCAAGGGAGGCAGTGCTGCAAGATGGACCGGGAGGGGTGTGGGGTGTGTGTGTGTGCGTGTGTGTGTGTGTGTTTTCTCAGCTCCACGTGTGATCCCAGAAGAATGATTTAACTTCTGGGCCTCAACTCCTTCCTGTGGGAAACCTGCACTAACACTGGCCACTGGAGCTCCTGGACTGTTGGCAGGGGATGGTGAGGGAACAGATGCAGGCACTCTGCTGCACACACTTCACCAGCTGGCAGGGCTTGCCTGACCCCTACGGCAACCTGAGGCTAGTGGAAGGCTAGGCCTCTGACAGGTCTCTTCCTGAGAGCCCACATCAGGCTCTGTGCCCCCCATCTCCCCTGCTGCTCCCTAGTGGTGGGGTGTGTATAGGGGGGTGGGGTGGGCAAAAGGCAGGCATGCCCCTGGAGACATACCTTGAGAATGGAGTTGTCCTGGCGGGTGTTCTTCGTGTCATAGCCCTCCAGCAGGCAGCAGCGTACCGTGGAGCCTGAGCCAGCAAACTCAGCCAGGTTCAAGTCAGCAAAACCCAGCTGGAAGGAGAAGGGGAATGAATGTGGCTTTGGGGAATGGCAGCCAGAAGGGTTAACTAGGCAGAGTGGGGGAGAGCAGGGGCAGGGAAAGCCCAGGGCCCACCCCACAGCCCCACCTGACTGCTACATAACCAGGGCCCTAGAATAGAGGTCTGGATCGGACCAATGAGGCAAAGCCAGGAGCTCACATCCCTGAGCTGCACAAAGCACCCTTTGTGCTGTGTCCCAGAGTGCACCGGGGCCAGTGCGCCTGAGATGAAAGGCCATTGTCTGTGACACAGACACACTGTTCCCTGGGAAACAAGGCCGTGCTGTCAGAGGCTGCCAGAGGAGTGAGCAGGGGAGGAGAGGCGGCCCGTGGGAACTTGGTGGCAGGGTGGAGTGGGGGTGCCCCCAAGGAGCAGGGGGAGGAGCAGGGGCCTTGGAAGGGTGGGTGGGAACTCCAGAGAGGGGTAGAGACCTGGCATGAGGGGCTGGTGAGCAGAGTGCAGGCACTGTGCTCCCCTGGGATCTAAGGAAGGGGCCCTGGGCTGCCGCTCTGAGGTGCGTGCAAGAGTGGAGGGCAGGGGGAGAGCTGGCCCGGAGCCAGGAATACTCATAGATGGAAGCCAGGTCTGCAGGGAACTGGAGGGGAAACTGAGGTCAGGGTGAGCAGTACCGGGGTCTGGAGCTGGGAACACAACTCAGCCAACCAGGGAAATTTCCAGAATCAGAATCGGAGCCCTAGGTTCAGATCCAGGCCTCACCGACTAAGGGTGACCCCATTTTACAGTCACAGAAACTGAGGTTCAGGGAAGGGAAGCCCCGCCACCTCTCTGGGTCTTGTCCTCTCTGTGTATGGCAGCAGCCAGGCCTGCAGGGAGGACTCCAGCTGATGCTAGAATGGGAGGAACCAGCCAGCCGGTGGCTGGGTGAGGTGCCGCGTGGATGTCTGCAGCTGGAGGTGGGAAGCTCCAGCTGTTTGCTGATGCTGGCTTTCCTGCTGGGGGACTGTCCTCGGCCACAGGAGGCAACAGGCGGGGCGTTTCCATTCGGTCACCCCCTGCCTGGTTCTAGGCACCCTGCCCTCTGTTTTGGAACAGGCCATCAGCTCCCACGGCTGGGGCAGAGTGCACAGGACAGCCCGCTGCACTTCCTGAGCTCTGGCCAGGGGAAGGGCCCCACCCTGCATAGCACCACGAGAGGTGAGGCAGGGTGTGCCCCCACCCCCCACCGCAACCACAGGCTAGATCCCACTCCCCTGCTGGATTTTTCCTGGGAGCTGTGGAGAGGGGTCCGAGCAACCCCAGGAGGGGACTTTGGGCAGGGCCATTCTCAGGGGGCGGGGTTTGTGGGTGTAGTTGACAACCTGGCAACCATCTAGATGTCCATTAAGTGGGGCCTGGTGAACCCACCCAGCCTCACAAGGAGCGCGCCTGCCATGGTCAGAAAGCAAACGTGAAAAGATGCCCAAGACCCATGGGTAGGGTCACACGCAAGTGTCAGAATTCATTCAGAAAGAGTCTGACCTGTATGTATGTAGGGTTTTCAGGGGGTCCTGGTAAGCCTATTGGGTGTTTGTGGTTCTCTAAGTCAGCCTGTCTGCATGAGTCCCTGTGCTCCCCTTCCTGCCCACTCTGCCCTCCCACCCCAGCCCCTCTGCCCCTTCTCACAGCCCGCTTACCTTGGAATAAGCTTTCCCGCCTTTCAGCTCCTGCACGGGGAGGGGAGACACAAGCACAGTGTGACGGGGAACCCAAGGGGCCAGCCTGCGGTGCCCACGCCCTTCCCACTGCCCGCCCGGCCCTGGGGACCCCCGGCTCACCTTGCGCACGGACACCCGGAAGATGCAGGGGTCCAGCAGGCCGGTGGCTGGGTTGGCACTCATCTTACACACGAAGGTGAACCGTTTCCGCCAGCGCACGCAGTTCTCCTGCACCTCCTCCCTGGGGGGGGGGCGAGATGGGGGTGAGGGGGGGGCCTCGTGAGCATTGCCAAAGGCAGCCCCCATCAGCCTGCCCCTGGGGGCTCGGGGGCTACTGCCAGAGGGTGCATCACTCGGTGACTTAACTTTGACAGTCAGCGTAGTTACGTATGAAAACGCGTGGCAGGGGGAGGTGAGACTGGGGGCAGAGCTGGGCCCTTCCTTCCTCAGAGCTCAGCGATGGACATGCCTGGGACCTTGGCTCACACGCACCCCCCCCCCACCCTCTTCCCCTGTCACCGTTCCCTGCAGACAGTGGGGGACTCCTGCGCAGGCTCTATTTGCAGCCTGTCTTGCAACCAACAACCAACAAAGACGACGAGGGCCACTGTATCACTGTAACGACAGCAGCTGATCTCCACTAAAGACTGCGCCCCTTGCCAGAGATCCACAATCACACCAAATCCTTTCACCAGCTCCCGGGGCAGCTGACTGAGCAACGCACGCCTCATTCCAGGAACCCAGAAGCTCTGACGGCTGAGACCTTCACCCCAGGGACACACTGCCGAGGCAGGACAGGCAGGGGCCTGAACCGGGAAGCCTGGCACCGGGCTCCACGCCTGACCCCGGACACCGGCTCGGGGCCTTTGGCTTGCCTGGTCTTCCAGACCCCCAGACTCCTCCTGGAGCTGACCAAGCCCAACAGGGAAGCGCTTTCACAGAAAAGCACCGTGTGCCCTGTGAGGGGGTGGGAGCAGCTCCCGGAGCTGTGGCAGGATCCAGGGGCGGTGGCAGCTCCCTGCAGAGATGGTCCCGTGCCCCGAGTGAGTGGGCCGCCGGTGAGAGACTAAGTGGCCCGCCCAGCTGGGAGGCGAGCGCTCTGCACCCGCTGAGCTGAGGTGTGCGGGCAGGCTGTCAGAGGGAGGGCCAGGGAGGCCCACACCTGAGCATCTCCGGCCAGTCCACTTGTTTCTCCTCACGGCACTGCCCTCACGTGGTTCCTTCCGTCACCTCCAGCCACAGCTGAGGACAGTGGCAGGCCAACAGAAAGCCACCCTCCGAAGATCAATGATCACATGCCTAGTAAGTGACAAGGCTGAATTCGAACCCAGGGCTAGCTGACTTCCGAGCCAGAGCACGCACTCGGCCACTGCCACAGAGTCTGGGGAAGCCCAGCAGGGAAACCGCAGGCATGGGGGCGGGGAGGGGAACAGCAGTGCACACCCCCACCCACCCTGGGTGCGTGTGCAAGGTAATGAGCTATGGGGGGAGAGGCGGGGCGCACACATTCACGTTCCCATCCCAATGGAGAGTGGGGCATAAGCAGCACGCAGTGGGCACTGACTGAGGGCCACGTGCCCTCCCCACTCCGTGGCTGGTGAGAGCTTTGCTTTCTTTCTTTCTTTTTTTTTTTTTTAGGCATCACTACTCTCAGGTGGTGGGAGTAGGAGGCCCAGCCTTTGCTCCTGGGAGCTGGAATTGAACCTCTATCCTAGTGGGCCACAGTCCCACGCACAACCACTATGCCACCGGGGCTCAGCCCGAGAGCTCTGCTTTCTATGAAGGGTTCCATGAGTGGGACTGCAGAGACCCCCGCAGGGACTGTGATGAGGGACACTGGAACCTGGGTCAGGCAGACCTGGTTTGACAACCCTCACTGTTGGACTCCGGCTGGGGCTGGTCCTCTCTGTCCTCCTTTGTGAAATGGGCACCCTACCCACTTCCATCATGGGCACCTGGGCTTGCTCAGGGAAGCTGAGCCCCCTCCCCCCCCAAGTGCCTGTGAAGCATGCCTCAGCTGATATATGCTGGAACAGATGCCTCCAACCTCTTATGGACAGTAAGCACCAGCAAAGCCCTGTAACCCCCAGGCTGAACGAGAGAGAGGGGCCACAGGAAGGGGGAGGAGGGGGGCGTGCGTCACCTGACCCAGCCACACAGGCTCCAGTCATTCATTCAGAAACCTGACCATCAGCTGTGTGCTCGGCGGGGTTCTGTGCATTCTGATGGGAGACTGAGTGTAGGAGACTGTACTGAGATCAAAGAGATCAGAAAGGAAGAAGTCAACAGCGGGCCAATAAGGGCTGGAGGAGACACGCCAATGGTCAGTGAGCACACGGAAAGATGCTCAACATCTCAGTCATTCGGGGCATGCAGGTCACACCCGCCAGGGGCTCCGATCCCATAGCCACGAGGCTGGCCGGGATGCGGCGAGGAGAAGAGGTGCAGGGCCCGCACACACCACGCGCCCAGGCTGTTGCTCGGGGCGGCGGTTTGGCTGTTACCCAACAGGTGAAATGCGGAGTTCCCTACATGAGCCAGCACTTCCACGCCTGGGTTATCTAGCCACGAAGAATAAGCACCTAGCGTTTACCCACAATGGGCCAAAGAAGCCCACCAGCTAGCGAGGTGTCTGTCCATGGATGAAACGCAGCAGCAGGGGGCTCTCAAAAAGTTCGTGGGACAAAGGTCTTACTATCTTCTCATTCTAGTTTTTCCCACGGGCTTTTTGAAACCCCCTGAGTAATCACTGGGGACCCTCCGGCAATAAAAAACCACATAAAGCCTGTGGTACTGACTGACGCTGAACCACAGACAAGCCTTGGGAACGTGCTAGTCAGAGCAGCCCGGGCAGGGGGGTGGGGGCTGTGTGCTGTTGTCCAGGAGTCCCGGAAGGAAAAGGATGTTTTGAATCTGATTGCGGTGGCAACTGGCTGATGTGACGGAACTCTGGAATGATGTCTGTGCTAACTCCCGAGAAAATGGTTCTGGGGGAGAAGAGACAAAGAAGCCAAGCTCCAAACAGAGTGGACGACTCCACAGAAAGGTAACTTCCGGAAGAGGTAGCTCCAGAGAGACGAATGTAGTGGGGGAATTGACGGGGTTTGGGGGTGGGGGAGAGACTGGGAATGACGGTCCCGTCCTGGACGGTGACAGTCTCAGGACCCCACAGGGGCAGTGAGTTCTACCCTGGGCGATGGGATTGACTTGACGGCAGGGAGTTGGCAAGCCTTCCTTCGGGGTGACGAAAGTGTTCTGAAACTGCGTGTGAGCACGGCTGTCCGGCTGACTCTGCCGGGAGACCCTCTCCACGGCAGACCTGTGGTGGGAGACCACACGGTGTACAAACTGCACCTCGATGACGCTGCCCGGAAACACAGCCGAGGAGAGCGGAGCCGGTGGGTGCGGAGGGCGGGGCAGAGAGGAGGAGGCGGCCTTCTACTTGAGGTGGTGGGAGGGCTCTGCCCCCCTACAGCAGCAGGGGGTCAAGGCCTGGGGGGAGCTTTACTCCAGTGACTCCCACTGCCAGAGTCAATGCTGACAGCCCGGGTGGGTTTACGAGACTCTAACTGTTGCGAGAGTCCACAGCCCCGCCTTTAACACGCGGTCCGCCGGTGGTTTTGAACTGTCGACGTGTGGCTCACAGCCCACAGCCACCACGACACCAGCAGGGCTCCTTTCCGACTTCACAGGGGCCCCACGTAGGGTTTCAGCAGGGGCAGGGGGCCTCCTTTCTCCTTCCCCGGAGTACGGTGGGTGTGACGTGCTGACAGCTCCCGGGGGCCCCTTGCCCTGGTGCTAGCAGGAGCACTGAGGGACAGGGAGGCGGG
>PVJH01037316.1:0-18037 GCA_004026705.1 Nesogale talazaci | reverse complement strand
AATAGATCCATCAGTCACCATGTAAAGAGTTAATACTCACAGATCTCTATTACCTACTTGATGTTTGCTAATTACTCCTGGCATCAAGAGTTACAGTGCGATGGGAAAGAATTTAGGGAAGACTCCTAGATACCAGGTTGCTCCAGACCCTGGCTCAGAGAACTGGAAAACCAGCCCGCATTTGTCAAAGATTAAATCCATCATTTATAAAATCAGAGCTTTGGGTAACTGATCTCTAACATGTAATCCGCCTTTTTCTTCTAGAATTTCATGAAGGTCATCACTTTGATGAGTGTTCCCACTTATAGTGAGACTGTACAACAAGGGCTTGGCAAGCAAGGAGTCCAACTTCTCCTCATTCCCACTCTTAGATCTCAGGTCTGAACCTCCTTCACAAGCAGATTTCAGAAACCAGATTCACAAGATAAATAAATAAACATGCAGGAGACAGAGACATTTTGCATATGGATTTTGCTTTAAAAGAAACTGGAAAATATAGTAAAATATGGTTAATTAGCACAGATTCTGAAAAGAAAAAAGAATGTGTTAATTAATCATTCATCTTGATTATTCAAAGGTCAGACCCACTTATTCAACAATGTATAAACCAGAAATTAGAAAGGGTTATCTTGCCACCTAGCCCCTCTCTTGCAAAATGATTTCAAGTTTTTAATATAACTTGCAGGAAATATAGGAAAGGAGATAGTGCAGTGTAAATGCTCCAGAATACTTCACAGCCTGAAGACTACCAAGATATTTTTGTGTTTGAGGTTTGTTAATTTATTTAGTATGTGGACTGTATTTCATTTCTATCTTTCAGCATTGAATTACCCAGTTACTCTTTTGTGAAATACTTACTTCTTGCTTTTAGTATTGGTGTGGTGCTCATGTGAAGATATTACTAAGGAATCAGAGCTTCAAAGACTTTAACTTTCTCATCCGAAGTAAGATAACCTAATTTAGCAGTTGTGGTAAAACAGGAAAGCAGCGAGATGCCAAAAAAAGAAAAAAAAAAGATGCACAGTGGGAAGTTTGTGTTGGCAAATACCAATTCACACCTGTTTTAGTCTTACAGACAACATCAGGGATGCTATTTAAATGGACTTGGTGTGCAATCTAGCCATTGTTTGGAGGCACTGGAATGAACACATGTTCCTTCTCCTTGACAATTATCCCAATTAGGTGGATGCACCATTGATCAGGGTGCTGATTAACTGAGGTTAGTAGCAGGCACCAAAGAAAGATTGTGATATAGCTATGAAAGTGATGTTCACACTTTTGAATTTTCTGCTTACACTCATGTTATGTGGTTAACAACATAGACTGTTTTTACAGTAACAACAGAACTTCTCTGTTTTTACAGAGAAGATACAACAGAAATCAGGGTGAAGGAAAAGATTGTAGTAAATGTTCCACATAAGTACAATTGGATTTGAAGTGTCAAAGTGAGAAGTAAATTTGAGTTGGACTGTCTGCTTTTCTTCATGTTAGATATTTAAATGTATAATATTCCCATTCCACTAAGCTTCTTCTCTGAGGAAAGCATCAATTGTTATCTGGAGAACTAGAGCTTACTCACCAGTACACAAAGAGAATTGCTCAGATCAACTAGCATCATAAATTTCTAATCTGTATCCAAAAATATATATTTGCAACCTTATAGTTAGATAGTTTAGATTATTGCATTAGCTCTTGATTTGATTCTGCTATACGTTAAATTTAGGTTAACAAATAAAAAATGATCTTGGTCATATTTTCAACATGTCAACCTTATTTTATAGTGTAAACTTCCCTGGTGACTTCTGTAGACATTTGAACATTTTGTGGCATATTTTGAAAAAAGAAACTAATGATCTTTTAAAGCAACAGAAAAAAAGAGTGAGACCAAACATATGATCATTAAATGGAAAATTTATAATAAGATGATCATATTATTTTCAAATATGGAATTTTAAATTAGTTTTATTATCTTCTGATGATTTTAAGTTTCATTTTTTATTGTTCCTTCTATCATACGTGAAAAATAGAGTCATTGTTGGATTGGATAAGTGAAAAAAATTCTAAGAAATGAAGTATTAAAAAAAAAGAAATAAAGTATTAAGCATTAAAAAGAAGAGAGAGAAAAAATTAGGGCAAGCCCAAATATGGCTTTAAGATTGTGAATTCAAACATTTGTAAATAAGTATACAACATATTCAATGATATATTACTTTTACTCTTTCTGGGGCAGGCTGAATAATGTTCACTTCCCAAAGAGTAACACATTCTGATCCTTGGAATCTTGGATGGTTCTTTAGATAGCAAAAAAGTTTGCAGATAAATTAACAATTTTGAGATGATGGGGTAATCCTGGATTATCCAGGTGTGTTCTAAAAAGAATCTAAATGTATTCCTTATAAGGAAGAGGTAAGAGGGAATTCTGCCTACAGTTAGGAAAAATAAAAGCAACATGACCAAGGAGAGAGAGATGCTGTCATAAGCCAAGGAAAATTGGCAGAGACATGAACGGCTTTTCCTATAGAAACTCCAGAGGATGCATGGCACTACCGATACTTTGATTTTGGCATACTGAACGTAATTTAGTTTTTTATGGGTTCCAGAATTGCAAGATAACCAATGCACATTTTTTTTAAGTCACTGGATTTGTGATAGTTTTTACCTTGGCAATAGAAGCTAATGCTTGAAATTTTGTTAGAAGGGAGACAGTTCAAGATTACAAGGATCAAAACCTAAAGGACCCTATAAAATATTTTATACTTCATCCTTCTTCCAATTTTCCTTTTTCTGGTAAGTGCTTGTAATTTTTATAGAAGTATTTTTAGGAACATATATTCAGTTAATAGACATGAACTATGAGTGGATGAAATTTTATCCTGTTTGCAAGTTGGCATGCTCACCTGACACAATTTCCTGGATTTTGGCAAAAGGTACAGAATCCTAGGTCAGAGACATTAGATAACTGCCACTCACAGCAGTATCATTAGGCTGTCTATCATATTTTGGTACTTGTTGTTGAGTGAGAATTCCCACAGGGTAACACATGAGGGCCAGGTGACACCTGCACTCACAAAAGTGTTTAGAAAACAAGATTTCACAATGGATAGAAAATATACTTGCCCATTGTTTGGGTCCTTCTAATACTGTGATCAAACGAGCCCTTCATTTCAGAAGGAAAATACATTACAATATTTCAAGGCTACTTATGATATAATTCTATGTGAAATTATTATCCAAATAAAGTATAGTTAGTGCTTCTGTTCCAAATGTGTGCAGAAACACCACATACTTTGAAAGGATTGTCTCTCAACATTCACTAGTACAGCTGAGAGCCCTTCATAGGCTATAATTTTTAATCTTCTCTAAATTGATACCAAACAAACAGGCAAGAATCATGTTACGTTCATAAATTCCAGGATCAACGCAACCAGGTCGCAGATAGTAGGTGAGAGTCTACTGCAGGAATCTCTGGACTCTTTTTCCAAGGAAAGCTGTTTTACAACTAGGGGATTTCAGAAAATAGTGTCTAGCATGACAATTTCTAAAGTTTATAACATTTTTGGAAAACAATAATTTCCTTTTCAACAAGAGTTGATTTAATGCACTCTTATCATACGTGTCAATCAGTTCCAACCACTCGGCAATTAGGGAGTAAGCCAATGAACCAAGATCAAAACAAAATAATGATCTAATTGATTTGACTGACTTGAATTGACAGCATTCAGTCTCATTGGAATTTTATCAGTAATCATAATTAACTAAACAATGAACATTACCATGTCTCGCTCTATGAAATGATTAGGGACCAAAATGGAAGGTGGAGCATTAAAAAGAATATGAATATTTGGAGCTAGACCTGGATTACTTTGATTTCTAGTGTTGCCAACTATTTGAATGACTTTATAAAATCCGTAGAGGCATTTTCAAGTTTATTTTTCTAAAAAACACTCTTACTTTTACATTTTAATGACATTATTTAATAGAATAACATTTTCAAAATACCTAATGTGGTAGATGATAGGCAGAACTCTATATTCTTTTGCTCTCTTATTTTTCCTAGGTTTACCTAAAATTTAAAATGACTTGTGATTGACTGAGCCCTGGTGGCGTAGTGGTTGTGCGCAGGACTGTGGCCCACTGGGTTGGAGGTTCAAATCCAGTGGCAAGGGTGGGCCTCCTACTCCCACCACCAGAGGGCAGTGATGCCCCCCAAACAGAAAACAAACAAAAAACAAAATGACTTGTGATTGATTTTTTCTCATTGATCTTCTAAGTATCTAGTTTTCTTATTAAATATCAAACTTTTTCCAAACTATGCTCTTCCACTTTGCCAATTTATATGTGTTAAACCAATTTAATTCATGAAAGTTTGCTGTTTATTTTGGTCTTACATTAACTACGGGAATGAGAGCAATGGTATTGTTCCCCAGATAAACAAACAAAAGAGCAGGAGAGTGGTCAGAAACAGAACCAAAATAGCCAGAAGGAAGATAGTACTAGCAAAAACAAGAAGAAAAAGGAGAGAATGTTATGAAGTCGTGAAGAATGTGAGAAGGGAAAGAGTAGGTCTTCCCAAAGGACCAGACAGGATGTATAGAGTAGAGAAGATGAATAAAACAACTGAAACTGAAGAGACCTGCATTCCCATGCTTTGTGAGAAAAAACTTTAGAAAGGAAACTATATTAAGAGGCTAAGATAAGGGTGAGTTTTGTGCACCTCCTTAGGGCACTTGTAGATTAAATAATTTTATGGATTTTTAAAAATTCACACTATCACTGTTATGTTTAAAACAAAATTCAAAACACAGTAAAAGGAAAAGGTTTGCAACTTTCACATCGAATGTGCATCTGTAAGCTACATCATCGATGGGATCAGCAGCTTAATTAAGACGTTTGTGTATGGGGATGTTAATAAGGCTGACACATTTTCAATTTGAGTAATTCTATTCAAAGCATATGTAATCAACTAAAATGAAAAAAAAATCAGAGCACCTATGAGAACTTGCCAGATAGTTTGAGAAAACTCTTTGTCAAGTATTTGCTAAATCCATATTTAAGACTTTCAAAACTACTTCAAGATAAAAAGTTCTTATCAAATCACAAATGATCATTTAATCTTCATGGTCACCCTAGGAGGTAGAGTGTATTGGACAAGATTTTAAGATCTAGAACTAGTCTAGCTTGATTGAAAGCCTGACTTTTCTACTTCCTGGGAGCTGACATGAACTATTTAAATTCCTTGTGCTTTTTTCTATAAAAATCACATAAGTTAAAATATTAGAACATAGACTAAGATTTGGTATTTGACAATAAATCTGAGTCTCTCCATAAGGAAATTGAGGCCAAAATAAGTTTATTTTGGCTACAATCTTGGGTTTGCACTCAGGAAGACAATTGAAACAGCATGCATTATTTTCATTGATTTCTTAGAAAATGAAGAAAGAAAACCAAATAGTATAGAGTGAATAATCATGTTTATCAAGCTGAACACACAAATGATTTGAACATGTAAGTCAATCTGAGAGAGGTCCAAATATAAATGAACAATGAATAGAGCAGTAATGTCATAGTACTGGTAAGATTCATCTTAATTTCAGAGGTAGTAAATATCAAGAAATAAGTAGAAGAGAGTAAAAAATTAGATTTTATATTTCATATTTACTTTTATGACTGTTACTCTGAGTTTAAAGAATGTAAAGACATGCTTAAAACTTACCACTATATTGTCATGGCAATGCAAAGATAGTTGAAATAAAATAAAATTATCAGGTGAGTTTTTGTTTGTTTGTTTGTTTTGTTGTGGGCATCACTGCCTCCTGGTGGGAATAGGAGGCCGAGCCTTGCTCCTGGAGAGCTACTGCTGGGTTTGAACCACCAGGGCCGCAGTCCTGCACACAATTACTATGCCACTGGGGCTCAACCCTTTTTGTTTGTTTTACAGGCACAGTTGAGCTGATATTCAAATGTATCTGGAAATACCAAAGATCTTGACTTCACACAATTTTGAAAAGGAACCCCTCCTTAATAATTTTAAGAGTCAATATTAAATGGTAATTAAAACACTGGGCATTCACCTAATCTGGTGTCAATTTGAGCATTAAGAGGGTAGGAGTGGAGTCTAGCCTGTCTATCTGGAGCTAGCCAATGAGACCTCTGTGTGGACATGAGCTTTTTCTCTGACAATTCTGGGAAAAGTGATAATTCCTTGTTGGAGGCAGGAGATGCTAGCTCACGCACTCCCTTGGAGACACTGTACTGACAAGGCTGACTTCCTGCGAGACGTTCCTAAGGAGAAGCCACATAGAGCTCCCTGGTGCCCTGAGGCAGACAAACCACATGGATGCAACCAGACCTCTGAAGCTGGAGGAGCCACTTGGAGACCCCTGTCAGCACTGGGATGTTTACAATGCCACTGGATTCAAAGAGTTTCTACCCACTGGCCGTGATCTTCTACATTTAGTGTCACTGCATGTGTTTTGTGAGTCTGAAGAGGACTTTATAGATTGCTGTCAGATGCATGGGCTAATACCAAGCTTAAAGACTTGATCTGGACTGGGTTGGAATCTTTTTCACAATGTTCAATTGCTCTAATATATAAACCTCTCCCTTATATACATATGCGTGTTTGTGAACTTGTTACTCTACTCTACCCAGACTAACAAAAACACCTTGCTATTGAACTAAAATTTATATGCAAATTGATGCAAATAAATAAATAGTAAAAAATTAAGATTTTATATTTTACTCAATTACTATGCAATTTTGACAAAACATCCAAGTACTTAAAAGGGAAAGGAAAGTTTTTAAAGATAACTAGCTAAGCATATGAAAAGTCAAACAAGGGTTAGGGTTAGGAAAGTAAAAAAAGAAAAGTCAGACAAAATAATAGAAAACTGAACTTCAGCACATAAATCACTAAGTACAGATAAAATAATTTGAGGTGAATACTGAATGACCTAAATATAAAAGCTTGAATCTTTCTGAAGAAGGCATAGTTTAATATCTTCGAGGCAGATAAACTTTTCTTAAGCAAGACATGGAGCATAAAAAACACAATCCTAGTTAGAAAAAAAGAAAGTTATGAATTCATTAGGGTTAAAAATTTTCAATCATCAAGAAAATCAGTAAAAAATTGAATGCCTACTTGCAATATTTGTTTTAATTGACTTGACAACCTATACATAGAAGATATATAGAATTTATACTGATCAACAAAAAAAAGAATATGAGGGGCAAAAATGTAACTAAATATGCAGGTAAGCCAAAAAGTCTTGCTAAAGAATTGTAGAAATCATTATTAAACAAAAATCAAAATGTGAAGTTATTGTTTCTTAGTGTTCCTTCCATTAAGTCTATACATTTCTGCAGGCAGTGTTTTAAACTCTCTTCTTCAAAGAATTCTTTGTTTTTCAATAGACTCCAAATCAAAAGGCAGTTTTTGCATCTTCACGGCACTCAAATCATGTTTCTTTCAAATATTTGGAGTTTTGAGTACAAAAAGAAGTTTGAGGCGACAATATCTGGATTATAGGGTGGATGACATAAAGTTACCCAATTGAAATCACATCAGACAGAATGTGTTGCCCTGGAAGAAAGTGGAGATGCATTGTTGTAGAAATTCCTTTGCACAACTTATTGCACTTTTTTCTCACCAATGCAGTATTCAATTTTCTTAAACTTCTTTCATAATAAGCCCACGTAATGATACTCACTGCTTTGAGAGCATCTATGAAGTTTCCTCCTTTGAGATCCCCCAAAGCAGTTGCCATAACCTCCTGAGCTGCCTTGAATTTAACTTGGGCAAGAGACCTCCTAGAAAGTGACCGTGCTGAGTATACCTCTTGTTGCCATTGAACTAACCAGATGAAGGCAACTATATTACTAATATAACTTATTCTCACTTTTCCACTGGACAGATATGCTTCAACATGTTTTATTTAGTTGGAATCTGTGCATGCATGAATTGGAATCACAGTAACCATAGTTTTTGATCTGCTCCATTTTAAAAATATAGATATAGAGCCAATAAACACAGGGAAGATATTTCAATGTCATGTATGACATGGGAAATATAAGATAAGACCCCAGTGAGATAACATTTCACACACAGTAAAAAATTCTTTAAAAAGAATTACATGTATATATTTATAGGGTTAGTTTAAGATAGCAGATGGACATTGGGTTTTCACTCAAGTACTTCCTTACTGCAAGAACACTTTACTCTATTAAATTGGCATTCCTGGCTGAGCCTCGGTGGTGTAGTGGTTGTGCGTGGGACTGTGGCCCACTGGGACGGAGGTTCAATTCCAGCAGTGGGGCTGGGCCTCCTACTCCCACCACCGGAGAGCAGTGATGCCCCCCCCAAAAAAAAAAACGAAAAAAAAATTTTAATTTTAAATTGGCATTCTTTGATGCACACCTTCCAGACACGATTGATGAAGACAAATGTGTGGATAATCAAAAGTGGTGAATAAAAAACTGATGCTGCTCAGCTATCAAAAGATATAGCATCTGGGGTCTTAAAGGCCATCTAGCTCAGAAGCAACAAAACCTACATGGAAGAAGCACACCAGTCTGTGTGACCATGAGGGATAGAAATCAAAGAACAAAAATTCATATCATTATGTGCCCACCTTTCTGACATGATCCCTGAAGACACATGTGTGTATAAGCAAATGTGGGGAAGAAAGCTGATGGTGCCTGGCTATCAAAAGATATAGGGTCTGGGGTCTTAAAAGCTTGAAGGTTAACAAGGGATCATCTAGCTCAGAGCAACTAAGCCCACATGGAAGTAGCACACCAGCCTGTGTGACCACAAGATGTTGAAGGGAGCAGGTATTAGACATTAAATAACTAAATATTATGTCATTGTAGTGAAGGGGAGTACAGTTTGAGGACTAAAAGTCATCTGTAGGTAACAGGACATCCTCTTACAGAGGGGTCACAGGGAGGAGACAAGCCAGTCAGGGTGCAGTGTAGCAATGATAAAATATACAACTTTCCTCTAGTTCTTCAATGCTCATTCCCTCACCACTATCATGACCCCAATTTTACCATACAAATCCGTCTAGACCAGAGGTTGTACACAAGTACAGATAGGAACTGGAAACATGGGGAATCCAGGAGAATTGATCCCTTCAGGAACAATGGTGAGAGTTGTGATACCAGGAGAGTGGAGGGAAGGTGGGGTTGGAAGGAGCAACCAATTATAAGAATCTACAATTAACCTTCTCACTGGGGTATGGAGAACAGGGAAGCAGGTGAAGGAAGACAGTGACCAGTGTAAGATATGACAAAATAGTAATAATTTATAAAGTATCAAGAGTTCATGAGGGAGTGGGAGTGGAGAGGGAAGGGAAAAATGAGGAGCTGATACCAAGGGCTTAAATAGAAAGCAAATGTTGTTTAAATACACAAGAAATGGTATGGGCAGCAGATGTACAAATGTGTTTAAAATACAATGGATGGATGCATGGATTGTGATAAGAGTTGTATGAGCCCCTAAGAAAATGATTTTAAATAAAGAAAAAGAAAACTGAAAAAAATTTCAAAAAAATTAATACTCTTAGAAAAGTAACAGGACTCTAAAATTCTTTCTGTTGATCCTCAACCACTACTGCCTCTGAAGTTGATTATTCCAGAATGACAATGTTTTTGTTTGTTTTTATGTTTGTTTGTTTTTTAGGGGGGCATCACTGCCTTCTGGTGGGTGGTCATAGGAGCTACCCAGCGCTGCTGCTGGGTTTGAAATGCCAAGCCCGAGGGCTGCCATCCTGCACTCAACCACTATGCCACCGGGGCTCAGCCCATGACTATGTCTTTAAGACTAGCATTGCTAAGTTTGGTAATAATGTACAGCCAACTGGACTTACCATATGGTACTGATAGTCCGGCAAATTGAAATAAGAAATTTGGAAACCTGATTGTCAGTATTCAATAAAGCTGAGCATATTATGATGCAACAATTACACTCCTATTCCAGCATAATGCATGGAAATTTGGACCATGATCTTAAATTGTCTTAGCAGTATTGGTAGTAACCCAAATATCCATCAATATTAATAATGTTAAGAATGCAAAAACTGCAATATACGCATAAAACAAAAATAACTGTTATTAATATTAACAAACTCTTGTGTAGATGTAATATTTTAAAAAGGAAGAAACATAAAACTTGTTCAATATGCTTTTATCATTAAATCTCAATCAATACAAGAATAATTGATGAAAGTGACATTGGAGTAATCATTTTTGTGTAGAGTGTAAAATCGGTGTCTTCTTGGTTAAGAATTCATAAAACTGTATATTTAGAATGTGTAGACTTAATATCATACATCAAAATTATTTATAAGACAATAAAATAGAATGCAAAAGTGTCAAGTAATACGTGTCAAGCACAGGTCTTTTGTGCACATATTCTTGGAATTGGCAGATGTTCATGGAAAGGACACTTAAAAACATGATTGAGTTAACAGCATATGCTAAAAGTGCACATCCACAAATTTTGGGTTGAATTTTGGTATCATCAGACACACTTGACTGGAACTCTTTTTTTTAATGAATCATTTTATTGGGGCCTCATACAACTCCCATCACAATCCATACATATATCAATTGTATGCAGGTGACATTTACACACTTATTGCCATCATCACCCTCAAAACATCCTCCCTCCATCCAGGCCCCCAGTATCAGCTCCCTGTATTTCCCTTCCTTCCCCCTTCTCCACCATGAGCCCTTAGTAATTTACAAATTGTTATTATTTTCATACTGTATGCTGTCCAATGTGTTCCAACACTCACTGTCCTGTTGCCCTGTCCCAGAGAGGAGGCTACATGTAGATCCCTGAAATTGGTTCTCCCTTTCTATTCCATCATCCCTCCACAATCCTGGTATTACCACCCCTATTACTAGTCTTGATGGATCATCTATCCTAAATTTCCCATCTTTCCAACTTCACTGTACATCCCCTGATCTAGCTGGATTTATGTGGTAGAATTAGGATCATGATAGTGGGTGGGAAGCAGCATTTAAGAAATAGAGGAAAGTTGTATAATTCATTGCTCCTACCCTGTATCTTAACTAGCTCATCTCCTCCTTGCAATCCCTCTGCAAAAGGATGTCGCTTCACCTATTGATGGGCTTTGGGTTCCCAATCTGTACTCCCCTCATTAATAATAATATAATTTTAGCTTTTTGATGTCTGGCATTGGATCCCTTCACCACTTCGTGATCACACAAGCTGGTGTGCTTCTTCCATATGGGCTTTGCTGCCTCTGAGCTGAATGGCCACTTGTTTACTCAAGCCTTTAAGACCCCAGACACTATATATTTTGATAGCCAGGCACCATCCACTTTCTTCACCACATTTGCTTATGCACACATTTGTCCTCAGGGATCATATCAGGAAGGTGAGCATGCAATGTTGTGCTTTTTAGTTCTTGAAGCTCGATATCTCATCCCTTTGACACCTCGTGATCCCACAAGCTGGTGAACTTCTTCCATGTGGGCTTTGCTGCTTCTGAGCTAGATGGCTGCTTGTTTACTTTCAAGCTTTTAAGACCCCAGACGCTACCTATTTTGATAGCCAGGCACCATCAGCTTTCCTCACTACGTTTGCTTATGCACACATTTCATTTGTCTTTAGTGATTGTGTTCGAAAGGTGAGCATCTTGGAATGTCAATTTAATATAACAAAGTGTTCTTGCACTGAGGAAGTACTTGAGTGGAGGTCCAATGCCCATCTGCCGTCCTACTACTAACCCTATTAGTATGCATGTTGATTTATTTTCCCATCATCACTTATAAATATGTGCACCTATGTAAATAACTGTATTTGAACCTCTATAAATGCCCATTATCCCCCAGTTCCTTCCTCTATTTCCATTTGCTTCCCCCTTGTCCTACTATCATGCTCAACCTACATTGGGTTTATTTTCTCTTGGTTACATTAATCTTAATCAAGCCTTATCGGACTTGTCTCACCCACCTTGTCACCGATTTTGTATCAATTGTTATTCCCTTTTTCCTGGGCTGGTTGACATCACCTCCTTTCCCCTCCTCCCCCTCTCCCATGTCCCCTACCCTGGAACCATTAGTTCTGTGATTTTCGCCTTCAGACTCTTTGTCCAGCCTATCTTGTCTAGATAGACCTGCAGAGGTAACAATATGTACAAAAAAAAATAAACAAAAATAAGCAGCCTCCTAAAATGAAGCAACTGACGCAAATAAAACAATGATAACAACAGCAAGAAAACCCCTCAATGTGTTATACATATATGTAAAAGAATAATAAAAATAATAGCAATATTAAAAACCTGTATAAAGTTCAAGGTCTGTAGTTGACCTCCAGGATTTTCCCCTGGTTGAGTCAGATGGGGTAGCATACCCTGGCCCAAAGTATACCTTGGCACTCCATCTGGAACTCCACTCTCTGTTGCACATGAAAGTATCTTCATTTTAGAAGAATTTTTAATTTTTAAATTATGATTCAATGTACATCAGTTTACTCTCTCAAATATATATTGGACAACAAAGTGATCTAACTTTGAAAATATGATGATGAACAAAATAGAGTTCCAGCTCCTCCAGTTAAGACAGGGTCTAGGATTTAGAAATCACCAATCATTCCTCAACCAGTTAAGTATGCTCACTTTACTAGAACATTTTGTTTTGAATTTGTTTCCTGCCACTAACTTTATGTCTCCTCTTACAATATTACAAATAGCTTTCTAGATATATCTTCTTGGACTTTCCCTGCTGTATATTTTTGCAGAAGCATCTTCTGACCAGCTACTGACTTATAGGAAACACCTACAATAATCAGAAGACTGAAGAAGTATTTTTAATTCCATCTTGTACTTTGCTTTATTTAATATTCACTGTCATTTCAAAAGTTTGAATTCTGAGCATAATCTTAGCTCATTTTTAGCAGTAATATTTGCTTTGGGAAAACTATATCTACTTTATTAGAGAGATAGTAAAGTATCTAAATCTGACAAGAAATTGCAAGGGCAGTCCAAGAAGACAAAGTAAAATATTATAATGAAATGTGAAAAGACATGTAGCTAGAAAGCAAACATTAAAAGCAGGCATAATATATATGAAACAGAAATAACTGAAGAAAAACATTAAACCTTGAGTTAAATCATTGAAGGATATTTTGAATCATTATTGGATGATTCCAGAAGCAACAAATGAAGATAGAAAAAAATAGAGTCATTGTACCAAGAAGAACTAGTCATTATCCAACTTATTTTATATTGTAGTTAATCATCAAGAACCAATGGTGGTGCTGATAGAATAATTCTATATTGAATTATTGAAGCTATATTGAAGACATTAGCCAAAAAACAAACAAACAAACAAACAAAAACAGGGTTCAAAGAATAGAAGTAATACGAAATGCAATGTTTAAATAAATTAATGAAACACTGGGACCTCTTTGGAAGATAATGACCAACCAGATGGAAGAGATTATTTATGTTAGCTCCCCCAAAAAAAGACAACCAAGTAGAATATGGGAATTATCAAATAATATCCATTAATATCACATGCAACCAAATGTTTGCTGCAGATTATTCAGCAGTACATCAACAGAAAGCTGCCTAAAAACCAAGGTGAATTTAAAAGAGGACATAGAATGCGAGATACCACTGTTGGTGCCAGATGGGTCATGTCTGAATTCAGAGACTACAAGAAAAGTGTTTACTTGTGTTTTATGGGACATATTGAGAATAATGGGTATTCCAGAACACTTTATTATACTCATGTGAAACCTGTACATGGACCAAGAGACCATCCTTTGAACAGAACAAGGGAAAGTTGCATGGTTTAAAATCTGGGATGGTTTTTATTATGATTATATCTTTTTACCATATGTATTCTATCTGTATGTTGATTATATTATCTTATAAGATGAACTGCATTAAGAAAATGAGGAATCAGAATTGAGTAAGACATGTTAACAACATGTGATATCCAGATGACATAGCCTTAATTGCTTATGAAGATCAAAGACTGCAACCTTCAGTATGGATTACAAGCCAAATGTAAATAAAACCCAAATCTTCACAGCTGAACTGGTAGACAAGATCATAATAAATAGAAAATACTTTGAAGTTTTCAAGGATTTCATTTTGCTTGCTCCACAATTAACACTACCCTTAGAAAGAGCATTCCGGAAAATCAAATAATGCATTGTATTTGGAAAATCTGCTGTGAAAGTTCTTTTTAAAGTGTTGGAGAGCAAGAGCATACTTTGAGGGGTAAGATATAAATCACAATACTTTCAGCAATTCAGTATGCATATGAAAGTTGGACAATGAATGAAGAAGATAGCAGAGGAAAGAAATAAATTTAAATCACCCTTTTGCAAAAGAACATTGAAAGGACCAAGGATTGTAAGAAAAACAAATTTATTTTGAAAGAAATATTTTCAGAGTGCATATTAAAAGTGAGGATGACTGAATCCATCTTCAAGTCATGGCTCCCCCCAAACAGACTGGAATCAAAGGAGCAAGACACAATTCTAACAGTAGTAGCATTAAGCGAAGTGGCAGTAGTTAAAAACCCTTTCTCTGCTTATTAAGGACTAGAATCCCTTTCTGTTAACCCCCAAATATAATCTGTGATCCTTGGCACGGGACCTGCACACTTGTGTGTATGTATTTGTAGTTTTACCCCACAAATACTAATGGTATGATGATTTTTCTTCCTAGTTCTGTTACTTCATCTCTACTAGTAAAGATGATTGAATTTTTGGTTTGAACCTTAGTGAATATGTATTGGTCCTCAAAGAGACAAGGATAGAAGGTGATCATTGTTTTTGGTGATAGAAACTAAAATAAAGATTAATTCCACACACAAAAATGTGATGATGATAAGACTTCATGACAGTTACTTTGGGTGTATTAATAAGAAAGATCAGTTTTTGGGAAAGGACTTCAGGCATGGTAAAGTAGAAGGTTAGTAAAAACAGGAAAAAAGAAAATCAACATTTAGGGAAATCCTCAATGAGATGGATTGACACAGCGGCTGAAAGAGTAGTTTCCAACATAAGAGTGTATGTGAGGATGAGGCAGGACGAAGCAGTGTTTCATCTGTTTTACATAGGATTGCGTTGAGTTGGAACTGACTCAACCACACATAGCAATGATGAACTGGAGTAAGTTAACCACTCTGCCAAATAGACTCAAGCACAGGCTGGCTTAAACAGGAGAACTTCATTCTTTATTCACGTAACACTACTAGACCGTGGTAGTCAACTAGGGGAGAGATTTGTGCAATCCTCTAGGGGCCCATAATGATGGAAGTATAGAGGTCACTCTGGCTCATGAAATTCATAGAAGTATGCATTTATAGATGATTGTAGCAAGGAATGGAAGTGAGGCATATTATTTCTGCTGACAATTCATGGACTATAAAACAATTGCATTGCCACACATAAAGAACAACTTAGTCAAGTACATGGATTTTGGTAGACAGGCCATCATCTTCAGCATAACTCTGAGACATATGAAGTTGGAGATCCAGCTCTGGAGAGCTGGTGAAGTTTTAAAATATAAAACATTACTATTTAAGACTTATTATGAGTCTATGATACCAAGAAAATATATTTCAGAAAGATGAGGTTAAAATGGAAAACAGATTTCAGAGAGTGAGAAGAACCAGTGATTTGTTTTAGAAAACACCAATGTAATTAGAATTGAAAAATAGCAATTTCATGAAATCATCAGAGCATAAATTATTGCCATGGGGAGATTATTTTAAAATGGATAGGAATTGTAGAATTGGGTTTCATTATTTTTAAACTGCTTTATCTGTAGAAATATATAATGACATATAGTTTATTAATGCCACTACACAAGTCAGCTTAACCTCTAGCTCTTAGTTGGATCCGTTTTAAAGTTGGAGGCTGCTCATGTTCCATATAATAATTCTTTATTTTTCCACGTTTCCATTTCAGCAGTTACCATTTTTGTCCTGGCTCTCATAACTTCACACATGGATTATTTCATCAGAATTTATCTGTTCTCGCTCAATTCCGTTTCATGCCAATTCGTTCTTCATAGTGCTTATAAAATTTATCTTCCTGAAACATTGTTTCATCACATCTCTTTCCTGCTCCAGAATGACGTGGTTCCTGGTTTCTTGCTGAATCAAACATAAGACTTACCACTTTTCTACTTTAAAACCCTTCTCTCATCAGTCTAATGCATCCTTATGAAGTCTGACACAGTCAAGTAACTTTATGGCTCTTCATACAGCATGTTCATTTCCATATCTGTATATTTTGTTCTTTCTCCACAGCCCCCATTCTTCTTCAACCTTATTTCTCTCTTCCTTCAAAGAGTAGCCAAATATTTGCCTTTTCCATGTCTTCCTTTCCTTTATTTTCTGCCCTCTTTGCACCTGATAGCGTGTTTACGCTTAAATTCACTCTAAGATTTCAGTAGGGGTTTCATATTTGCAAACAGACTCTTCCCATTTCACATGGAAAGAAATATGAGGCAGTACCACAAAAAATCTCAGAAAAAAATTTCAAAGTTATATATTTAAATTATTTTACAAAATAACCTCTCACCTTCAAAGTTCTGTCCATTACAATTAATACATTTGTCAAATCTGGAATTTCCAAACTCACATGTTTGGATGGCTGACAACCCCCTCATATTTTTCTTCACTTCTTCCAAGTCGTCAAATACTCTCCTTTCATGTTTTTCTTCATTCGTGTAAACAAAAAGAAATTAGAAGGATTGAGGTTAGGTTGGTAACATGCATGGGGCAAGGGATGAATGCTGTTTTTTGTCAAACTCTGGCCTAGTCATAAGGCTGCATGATTAGGTGCATTGTGATGGTGGTAAAACCTGTCCCCCATCTGCCACAAATTAGGCCTTTTTTGTTGCAGACTGTTAACAAAATCTTTTCAGAACCTCTAAAGAGAAAGCGAGGTTAACAGTCTGACCTGGTGGAATGAACTACAAATACACCATGAGTTGATGTTTTTGTCTGCTAGGGAAGTTGGCAGACATCAGAATGAGGTTTGTCATCAATAAACATTTCACCTTTATGGAAAGGAGAAAAACCTATCTGTACACTCCAGTGTTTCCCAAAGTGCTGTCCTTGTTAATTGTGTTCAGTATGACAACAGTTTCTGTGGCCTTTTCCATGAGCAGGAAACAAGTAGCCCTCTCTCACACACACACACACACACACACACACACAACTGGGTTGGAACTAAACTGCTTTTATGAAAAAATTCACTGTGACCAGAGAACCTTCCCATTCATCACCCTAAGTGTACTAAGCTAGAGCAAATTCCTTCACGCTTACCAAGTGGGAAAAATGCAACTAAGAAGGCTTCACTCTGCCTAGCACAATTCCATTTTTTGGGAGAGATACCTGTTCATACATATATAAATGCCTTTGATTACTATGAATTAGTAATATATGTAGTAATAATCCTGGGCACCACTAGAGTTCATAACAAAATGCACTGTGTACATAAAATATTGACCAATATTAGGTATTTCTTATAGAATATATTTCCATCCTACCTACTTTGGAGAATCTCTTAGCTCATGAAGATGCATGCAAGATAGTAAAATAGTGTGCATTACACATATGAGGGGACTTAAAATGTTCATTAAAGTTCTGCTATCTTCTAATTCCTGTGCTCATTGATTTTTGAAACCCTTCCTTAGAGTGAACAATTGAATTGTGACAGACTATAAATTCCATTGGAGTCCTATAAAATATGGGGAAACCAGGATGGATGGGCCCCTTCGAGCCAATGGTTTGATTGGAGATACTGGAAGGGTGGACAGAAGGGGGGGGGGACAACAGCAAGGATATATACACAAGCTCTTATTTGAAGGACGGGCATCAAAGGAGTGGGTTGGGGGAGAGGTCGGGCAGTGGCAGTGTACGATATGACAAAACAATAACAATGTATAAAGTATTGAGGGTTGGAGGGGAGGAGAGACCAGGGGAAGAGGGGAAGGAATGGAAAAGCCGATACTAGGGGCTTAAGGGAAAA
>PVJH01037315.1:7516-18134 GCA_004026705.1 Nesogale talazaci | reverse complement strand
GTGGGGAGGGGGGTTTCACCTGCGGACTGGGCTCAGGGGTCGGAGGTAGAGCTTCGAAAGTAAGACCCGGCCAGATGTTGTAAATTGGGGTGCCTGAAGCCCGAGAAATATTACTGGGTTTTTAAAAAAAAGTCGCTGTGTTTCGTTGCGTTGGACGTGGTGTTGGGTAGGGTTTGACGGGTCACCCCGTCTCGCTCCCCTTAATCTATTCCCTCAGGAGACGCCAACCAACGAGTTGAGCGTCCAGGGGCCCCCCGAGGGGGACCCGGACCCATCAACGCCCCCAGCGCCCCCGACACCTCCCCACCCCACCACCCCCGGAGATGGCTTTCCCAGCAACGACAGCGGCTTTGGTGAGGGGCCGGGTTACGTCTGGGGGCGGGATGGGGTTACATCTGGGGGCGGGGCCGGGGGCGGACTGCCTCTAGGGGCGGGGCCTGAACCCTGAAGGGAGGTGGTGGGCAAGCACGGAGGTGCCGAGGTCCTGACCACGCCCTCTCCTCCCCCTAGGAGGCAGTTTCGAGTGGGCGGAGGATTTCCCCCTCCTCCCCCCGCCAGGGCCCCCCCTGTGCTTCTCCCGCTTCTCCGTCTCGCCTGCGCTGGAGACCCCGGGGCCCCCCACGCGGGCCCCCGACGCCAGGCCCACAGGTACCGTGTCTCAGAGCCTCGGCCACTCCCGATGTTTCTCCATCTCTCTGTCCCGCATCATCTCTCTGTCCCCCGTCTCGGCGCGTTCCCTGCCCCTCAGGGCCTCTTGCTCGGCCCCTTGCGTGCCAACACTGGACCCCACGTTCACCAGATGGACTTGAGCAGTCACCCACCCTCCCCGAACCTCAGCCTCCAGTAAGGACTCTCTGATGCCCTCCTAGTTTTAACCCCTTTGCTCGGCGCCAGTGGGTTCTTGGGTTCTTGGAGAAGCATGCGTCAGAGGCCATGCGGTCCCTGGAAAACCCCTCACTGTCGTCCAGAACACTTTCACAGACCTTCCAAGGGGATGGGTGTCTCTTTGGAGCGGGTGAATCCTGAAAGCGGAAGGAAATAAACGACCAGGTGCTCTTGACCCCAAGCCACGAGAGGTTGATTCGCCTGCTGGACATGCTGAACAGGGAATTCGGACGACCGCAGCAGGATGGGCCCCATGGAATGACGGTGGTGACGGACGTCGAAAAGTCTCACAGCCTGGGAAGACGTATTAACAGCCAGGATGGCCAGACTCGGGCCTCGAGGACCTGGGACACGATACCAGCAGACACAAGTCCCTGGGGAAGGACATCGTGCTGGGTAAAGCGGGAGCTCAACACAAGGGGGAAGAACCTCACCAAAGTGGACGAGCAGGGGTCCCCGGGGGAGTCGGCGCCCCCTGGACGGCAGCTGACTCCAGCATGCTGGAAAAGAGGTGGCAGCCGCGCGGGTCGGAAAACACTTTGGGGCTGTGGTCTCTGTGGTACCTTGGGGCCTTGGAATCAACTCGACTGGCAGCGGCAGCGGGTTTGGCGTGGAGGGAGGGATCCCGCCAGCAAGTCCGGTGACGCAGTGGCGAAGCGCTTGCCTGGGACTCCGTGGGAAACAGGCTTCCGCAGGGGTCACACAGGAAGCTCGGCAGGGCAGTTCTGCGCTGTCCCTCGGGGGTCCCCATGGCCCCAGATAGACCTGGCCAGGCTCCAACCACGGGAGCCCTGGTGACGCAAAGGTGAAGCGCTCAGACGCTGCACGGAAGACAGAGGAGTGAAATCGGCTTCCAGGGCCATTTTTGACCCTCTCAGAAACTCCTATGAGGCTGCTCTCCCCATGGGGTTGATTTTTCTACTGGAGCCCTTGGTATCAGCTCCTCATTTTCCCCTCACTCCCTCGTGAATCTTTGATCCTTTATAAATTATTTTTTTTCATGTCTTACACTAACCACAGTCTCCCTTCACCTTTTCTGCTGTCCAGCCCCCAAGGGTCAATCAGTGTGATCAGTGCCCCCTTACATGCCCCCACCCCACCCCCTCCTTCACCTTCTCTCCTAGTATGGCTACTCTCATTTCTGGCCCTGAGGGGTTTAATCTGTCCTGGATTCCCTGTGTTTCCAGCTCCGAACTGTACCAGTGTACATGTTCTGGTTTGCCAATTTTGTAGAATTGGGGTCATGATCGTAGGGGAGTGGGGGTGGGGGAGAGGAAGCATTAAAGAACTAAAGGAAAGTGGTAGCTTCCTGGGTGCTACCCTGCACCCTGACTGGCCCATCTTTTCCTCGTGACCCTTCTGTAAGGGGATGTCTAATTGCCTACAGATGGGCTTTGAGTCTCCACTCTGCCCTCCCCCTCATTCACGTCGATACGATTTTTAGGTTTTACTTTGGGTCTTTGATGCCTGATACCTGATCCCACCCGCGCCTCAGGCTGGTGTGCTTCCTCCCTATGGGCTTTGTTGTTTCTCAGCTAGATGGCCGCTTGTTTATCCTCAAGCCTTTAAGACACCATGCAAAAGGGACCTTAAGGCACAGAGAAGTCACCGGAGGGGAGCAAGGATCCAGAATTGTCACCCCGGCTTGCCAGTCTTGGAGTCTGTGTCCTCTTCATGGGTCTCCGTTCATCCACCACATTCCCCACCGTCTCTGATGTGTCTAATCCCCCCCCCCCCCCCCCCCCCCCCCCCCCCCCCCCCCCCCCCCCCCCCCCCCCCCCCCCCCCCCCCCCCCCCCCCCCCCCCCCCGCCGCCGCCTGAGGAGACGATCACTTCACCGCCTTTTCTGGCTGTGCCAGTCTCAGGAGGATTCTCAGAGCCTGCAGGGTTCAGGTGTCCCTGGCCGTGCTCTCTGCTGCTGGCTGCTGGCCATCCAGGGAACACCACGAGACCAGTGGGTGCCTGAGTTGCTGTGGAGATGGGCTGGAGCGGGTTCCCTTCCTGCTTCCTCCAACTTGATTTCCGTTCGGGGTGTGGCCCGGACATGTCTCCATTGAGACACTGTTGCTCTCTGCACTTCAAGTTTCCTCCTCCATAGAATAAGGTTCGTCCTGAAACGCAGCAGCCCTAGGGGCGCCGTGTGCCACCTGGTCAGCAGGTCGAAGCCACCAAGCTGCTCCAAGAGAGAAAGATGAGGCTTGTAAGGCCCCAGCGATGATGGACAGCCTCGGAAACCCACAGGGCGAGTTCTCCGCTGTCCTTCCAGGCTCTGGGAAGCCCCATTGACTTGATGGCAGTGAATTTGAATGAGATAGCCCCCAAAATTGTGACGGAGTCAAAAGACCGCCTTTCCCGACCTCTAAGCACCGTTGAAGGAGCCCAGTGGCAGAGTGAGCTGTGAACTGAGGAAGACAGATGAGACATTCTGCACCTGTCCTGATGAACAGCCTCGGAGATCCACGGGGACACCTCTACTGGGTCAAAGGGAGTCGCTAGGCGTGGGAACCTATTCGACGGGCGCGGGGGGCGGGGGGGCGGGGTTAGGGCTTCGTTGCCTTTGATTCTGCCTTGGCGACCCCCATGTATGGCAGGGGAGAAGTGTCCTCCGCGGGGTTTTCAAGGACTGATTTTTTTCAGACGTCGACCACCAGGCCGGACCACGGAGGCACGTCAAGCCAGCACCCTTTCCGTTAGCAGCCCATCATGCGAACTGTTTGCACTGCCGGGTGAACTCCAGTCACCCACATTTAGGTTCCCAGCCATGGCCCACGACTTGACCACCACCCCCTCTACCCCAGTCTCCTTGAGGTTCAGGAAGCACTGGATGTTTCTTTCAGGAGCCCTGGTGGTCCCATGAGGCACCACCGACCCCCAGGGCAGCACTTTGAGCCCACCAGTCATTCCGTGAGAACACAAATGAGTCTGGCTGCTCCCACAAATACTTACAGCCTCAAAACCCCCTGGGAGCAGTTCTGCTCTGGCCATAGATAGGATTGCTTCAGAGTCAGAATGAAGGGAGAGCATTTTTTGGGGGGGTGGGGGGAGGGTTGTTTGTTTTTAAGATGTTCATTGAGTGCCCACTAGGCGGCACTGTGCTCGCCCCTGGAGCCTGCAGATCCCACTGGAACCTGCAAATCCCACCGGAACCTGCAAATCCCACTGGAGCCTGCAAATCCCACCATAAACGTATTATTTGTTAACTCGGGGCTGCAGAAGAAGCAGATACCTAGAGGAGTGGCTTCCCACCCCCACCCCCAGGAGCTAAGGGGACAGCTTGCACAAAGGACCTGAGGCAGGCAAGAGCTGGGCTGAGTCAAGGAACAGAGGGAGGTGGGGGGGGGGGGGGACGGGGGGTACTGGATGAAAATAGGGATAGCGTGGAGGGCTTGAACGTGGGCTGGGGACTCAGAACTTTATCCCAAGGGACACTGAGGAACCATGAAAGGGCTAGAAGTTGGGGACAGTCACTGGGGCGAAGGAAAGACCCCTTTGGGAACTTATGGAGCAGGGAGACCAGCCAATGGCCCAGGAAAAACTGGAGCAGGGGTGCAGGCAGAGGAGAATGAGGGGGCTGAGGACTTGGGGAACCTTCCCTCTCGCATGGCCCCATGAGGACAGAGCCTTGTGGGTGTTCCAGGGCACAGGGACATAGGGCAAGCCAGTGAGTCACTGCTGAGGCTTGCAGGGCAAGCCAGGGCCAACATGACCTTACCTTTAGTCACCAGGAGGCAGAGGGCGCAGCCGTGTGAAACGGCACCTCTCTCACTACCCTGGAGTCGACTCTGATTCCCATCCACCCTACAGCACCAGGGTAGAACTGCCCCGGTGGGTTTCCAGGACAAAGACATTTACAGGAGTAGAAAGCCTCATTGTTTTCCCTCGGGAAGACTGGTAGTTCTGAACTGTTGACCTTGGGAGCGAGCATCCCATCCCATAATCCACACCACCACCAGGGAGAGCAAGGGCACACCACAGGGTTTTCAACGACTGATCTTTAAAAAACAAACAAAAAAAAAAAAACAGGGCTTATTTGATCAAATATAGCGGGCAACTTTTCAGTCGATCATTATGTATGGTTTGAGAAGGATGTTATAAATACTTTCTTTTTCAGACCATAAAACACAGTCAGTTTTTAGAGCAGGAAAACAAGAAGAAATATTCTGAACCAAATAATACCGGTATATTAAAACATTCTCGGGTACCACACCTTCATACCTTAAGACGGACGCACCCTCGTTTTCCCCCCCACGTTGTGGGGGTGGTGGTGGTGGTGGAAAGTACATCGTATGGTCTGAAAAATATGATATCCAAATGTTAAAAATATCCAAGTGGCCCTTAGCAGGAAAAGAAGATTCCCCATCTGTGCTCTGGAATCTTTACAGGAGCAGACACAGCCTCTTCTTTCTCCCACAGAGTGGCGGGTGGATTTGAACTGATGACCCTGTCATAGGCTTCTTTATTAGGTGCCAGATATCCCTGGAGGTGGCCGTGGGTTAGAAATAGACACACACACACACACACACCCCAGACTATCTGCTCCCATAAAAATTTACCAGCAGGGGCTGAGCCCCAGTGGCTCAGTGGTTGTGTGCAGAACTGCGGCCCACTGGGACGGAGGTTCAATTCCAGCTCCACAGGAGCAAAGACTGGGCCTCCTACTCCCACCACCTGAGGGCAGTGATGCCTCAAAAAAAAATCAAAAAAAATTTACCAGCAGGGAAACCCTGTAGGGGTGTGCTGTAAGTCGGAATCGATCCATCTTACAGTTTGGAGGTTAGGTTAGCCCAAGAGGAACCTCAAAGGCACAAGGGGGAAGGGCCCCCCCCCCCCCGCCAGCCTGAAGGACAGCAGTTCAAATCCACTCCGCCTCACCTCTAGCAACCTGCTTCTATCAGAAGGACAGTGCAGAAACCCACACGGGGCGGTTCTCCGTTGGAATGACTCAATGACATCTCTCGGGGACGCAAACTGACTGGACAGGGTAGCTAGAAGTGTCCTGGTGTGTTTCTGAGACTGCCTCTTTCGGGGAGTAGGGAGCCTCATTCATCTGTCTGTGGTGGAGCAGCTGGTGGGTCCAAACTGCTGACCCAGCAGCCTCCCTTGGAACTCCCACGGGCTCGAGGCCAGCGGTGGGGTGAAAATGATTAGACCCAGGCGGTGGTGTGAGGAACTTCATTCAGTTGCCTCCCACACCTTGACTGCCTGGATCTGAGAAATTGGGGAGGTGAGGGGCCGGGGTGGTGCGTGGGTTCATTTCCCTGGAAGTGGAGGCAGAGCGGGGAGATGTTCTGGAGAGGATTTTTTATTGGGGAGACTGTCACTGGATGTTAGACGCTATGGCGATAATCCCCCAAACACAGATGGCTGTCGGTGGAGAAGGGAACCTGGTCACCGCCCTTTGAAAAAGTCTGACATTCATCAGAAGCGGGGGTTGGGGGGCTGGGGGGGTGGTGCAAGGATGGGTCCCTTGCAGGGCATCGCTGGGACTCTGAGCCCATCCACCCTAATTCCCTTTCTCTCTCTGCCTCCTCTGCCCTCAGGCCCCGTGGAGAACTGACGCCCCGAAGACCCGACCCCCCAGCACCCCCCGAAGAGGGGCTGAGACTAGAAATCTCTGTGGACGAAGGAGCCACTTCCACCCCCGCAGACTCCGCCTCCGGGGAGGTACCCGAAGCAGGGCCCTCCCCGCCCCCCACCATGTGCCAAATGGGAGGCCCCGGTCCCCCGCCCCCCAGCCCCCCGGAGGGCTCCCCTGAACCCCCGGATCCCCTTGGTGCCAAATGAAGCAGGAAGCCCCTCTTCCCTGCCCACCCCTCCGGAGAACCGCCCGTCTGAGAACTGAATTGAACTCTGAGACCGGGAGCCCTTGGGCACAGCGGCTGCCGCTCTTCACCCCCTCTTGGGGCCCCAGACCGGGAGACTGCAGGCTTTGGGGACCTGGACTCCCCCATCTCGCAAGCGAGTCTCCCCTTTCCTCCCCACCCCCCAACCTCACCCCCCCTCCGAGGGCCTTCTGGTCCAAACCTGCGCGTGGCGTTTTCACATTATTTAAAAAAGACAAAAACAACTTTTTTTGGAGGAACGGAGGGGGCTGTGTGTGTGTTTGGAAGGGGTGATGGTGGCGGTGAGGTGTGTGTGTATGTGTGTGTGTAGGGGGGGATATAGAGAGTGCAGTGCTTGCCCATGAGAAACTGGAACCTTCCAGAACCTTCCATCCTCACAGCCTTGCTTGACAGATGGGACTCAAGACCGGAGAGTGGCAGAAAGAAATGGTGACTGTGAGGCCCAAGGACTTCGCTCTGTCTGGTGTTTGCAGCTGGCACTTTTTAAGTTCTGGAAGCGGTGGGGGTGGGGGTGGGGGAGGGGTGTGATCAGGGCCCTTACTCCACAGAGGGAGGTGGGGGCCCTCTGCTGCGGTCTGCTTCCACCTCACACTCTCACAACAGGACAGGGTGTTCTCTCCCAGGTCCGCTTCTACCTCTCTGTCTGGGCTGGCCCTGGTGCTTATAGACTGTCTCCCCTCAAGACCCACCCCTCCTTTTCTTCTCAGTGTCCCTGGGTGGGTAAGGGCTAGAGGCTGGACCCAGCTGTTGTCAGAAAAGTCCACAGCCTTAAAAAAAAAAAAAAAAAAAACCCTGTGAACTCCACCAGTGCCCAACAAGTTGTAGCTCCCTGCCTTCCTCTGGCCCAGTTTCTCTCCCCTTTCCTGCCTGTCTCTATGACGCTCTCTCCCTGGGAACATCTATTTCTACTGCTTTGTCCCTCCCAGTCCCTCCCAGTCTCCAGTCTCTGCTTTGGTCTCCTGTCTCCCCTGGTTCCCCTCCTGGCCCTATGATGTCTTTTCTGCCCTTCGTTTCCCTCCGTTGCCATCTTCGTAGGGGTTTCTCTTGGCCTGTTTCTGCCCCCAGCTGTCCTCTTAAACCCCAAGGGGGTCTCTGATGTCTTGGCCTCGCCTTGCCCCCCACTTTGCTACCAAGGTCATTTGCCTATTCCAGGGAGACTCCTGCCAAGGCTGGTGGTGGGTGATCTGTGAGGTACCCGCCTGGGGTGGCTGCAGGATGGGAGCAGGCCGGGGAGGGGGTGTGGACTCCTGGGTGTAGGTGAGGATCAGCATCTCCCGTCCTCAGGGTGGAGACCACGAAGGAGGGACGGCTTTGAGGGGGGCTGGAGTCCCGTGGTGCGGTGAGGTGAGCTTGTGAGCAGTGGTGAGCCGTTCCCACCCCCCGGCCCCTCTGAGGGTGGAAGGCGAGGCTGTCTACTCCTGTGCCGGTTTAGCCTCGGGACCCGGGACGGGACGGAGAGCCGGCTGCACGGTGGTCGCACGTACGCTGGGCTACGTAGGAGCCACAAGGTCAGCGGCTTGATACTGCCGGCCGCTGTGCGGGAGGAACCGGGGCTCCCTCCTCCCTTGCGGGGGGCTCGGTCTGAGCGTACTGCAGGGTGGGGATGAGTCCGCACCCCCTCCAGGGCCGTGGGTTGGGTCGGGGTTCTGGAGCCCAGCTGCTTGAGCACCCAGCAGCTGGCTGGAAGGTGGCCAGTGGGGCTTCCAGGGAAGAGAGGCCTGGTGACCGGTCCTAGAGGGACGAGAGCCTAGAGCGCCTGGGTCACGTGGGTCGGAATCGATGGAAAACAAAGTCCCCGCCCCTGGGCCCAATCCGCCTCGGTCCTGAGAGTCCTCGTTAAAAACCAGCCACTCAGGTTGAGCCCCGGTGGCGTCGTGGTTGTGCGCGGGACTGCGGCCCACTGGGACGGATGTTCAATTCCAGCAGTGGGGCTGGGCCTCCTACTCCCTCCACCGGAGAGCAGTGATGCCCCCCCCCCCAAAAAAAAAAACAAAAAAACCCGACGCTCATGGGCGACCTCCGGGTGCGACCGTTCTCACTTGTTCCCCTTGAGAAGTATTTTGTTTCAATTTATCACTGGAGGACACCCTACGACGAGCCTTCTGGGGCTGGGGCAGCAATTCCCTGAACCATGGGGTGGGGGCCAAGGGGAGGTGGTTGTAGGGGTTGAAACGGGGTCGGAACTTTTTGCCCCCCCTCCCCCCCCAAGCCCAGTAATTGAATCATGCGAAGACGACTCTCGGGAGACCACCTCTCCCCATCGCCAGGGGGCCGGGCCGCAGAGCCTGAAGGGAACTGCAGTCCTCGCCTTGAAGGCGGCCACCTTATTATCGCGGGGTGATCCTTTAGGCCCGCCTCGGGTGCCTGTGGGAAAAGGTGGCATCGATTCGGATGGATTGTTGCTCACTCCTGAGCATGCCAATTAGATACGACCCCTTCCCAGAGGCATCTTGCGGGCAAGAACTACAATTCCCGGCAAGCCTGGGGGGCGGGGGGTGGGGGTGGCTGCTATACTCTGTCTGAAACAAGTGGAGGGGCTCTTGGGACCTGTGAGCCCCTGTTCTTGGAAACACCGAGGATGCCCCACGAACAGGTCGCTCGGTGGGGCCCCCCACCCTCACCCCACAAGCTCCACCTTAACAAAAAAAACAATCCTCACGTCTACTCTCCATCACATTTTTCCGAAAAGGGGTCAGACTGGGCCTATCTTTGGCATGAGGCACCCCCTGGGGAGACTGAAGCAAGGCTTGAACTATATTAGAGGCCCTGCTTGTGGTCTGACCTGTGAGGTTTTGAACAGCTGAGGCGGAAGCAGAGACTGGGGGGTGGGGGGTTGGTGAGATGGATGCCAGGCCAGGCGGAGTGGACCACGGGGCCACGGAGTGAAGACCCTCCCCCAGAACCCACGCAGAGCCAACACCTTCTTGAGCTGGGTCTTCGAAGCACCACCCTGGGGAAAACCGCCTGTAAGCCCTCTTTCAAGGGCTCGGGAGTGAGCGTGTCACAGGCCCGGGGCACCATCCGCTGCCTCTGAGGCCCGTCGGAGCTGGTGCATGTGAACCGCGGTGGTGGCGAAGACGACAGTGCGGCACGCTGCCTGATCCGCGTCTTGGAGGTACAGGCAGAACACTCCCGAGGGAGAGGGCAGCGAGACTTCCGCTCTCACGCTTTGGGCGTGTTCCCGTGAAGGGCCACGAAGAGGAAGGCTGTCGGTGGGGGGGAAGGGGGACGGGCGGGGGAGCGAGTGCGGGGCTGGCCCGGGACTGGTGGGTGCGTGGCGGTTCCGAGCAGGGGCGCTAGGGTTCAGAACGGATGCCATGACGCCCAACGAAGGAGACCAACCCTCTGGTTCCAGGGACACTGAACCCCAACCCCACCCTGGCCAGGGTCCCCGGCCTGCCCCAGCACCTCTCCACCCAGAGGCTCTTGACCCTCACCAGGTGCCTGCCCCGAGCAACATCGACTCTGAAAGCCCCAAGAAATGAGGGGGGTCGCAGGCGGCCGAGTGGTTAAATAATTAATAAGATTACCAACAGTGTGTTAATTACAAAGAACGAGGAGGGGCAGCAGCTAGAGGTGGTGAATTTTCCAAACGGGGAAACCAAGGATCCGCAGCCCCGGGGCCCAGGGGTCCGGCCACCCGGGCGGGGCAGCTCCGAAATAAATAACGGGGTGGGGGCGGGGGGGCGGGGGGTCAAGGCTGCTCCTGTTTTTTCTTGACGGAGATGCGCTTCTTCCGGGCCGCCAGCATCTCATAGAAGGGGTCCACGCTCACGGCCGCCCTGTGAGGGCGTGCAGGGCGCAGGGGTGAGCACGAGCCCTCAGCCCCGCCCGCCCCTCAACCCCGCCCCGCCCCCTTGCCCCCCCCCCCCCCCCCCCCCCCCCCCCCC
>PVJH01037314.1:0-18037 GCA_004026705.1 Nesogale talazaci | reverse complement strand
TGCCTCCCTTTGAACATTTCTTTTAAAAATATTTTTAACATGTCCTACTTCTTCCTGAAAGTATCTTGAAAAGGGAGCGAGTCACCTCTTCCCTTAATGATCCCTTAACATTTTTAATTTCTTCCTGTTCCAGTAGGAATTTGCCTATGCTCTATGCCAAGTTCTGAAGATTTTGAAAATTCCATTTTGCTCAGGAGAGGGAATCATGATCACCATCCCGTTCTCCTGAGTGTTGAACTCTGGGACAATTCCTTAGCTTGGCGGGCCTCTGGTTATTGTTTTTTTCTTCCACCTTTTATGCGTAACAATAAGACTGTTTACTGAAAGGCATAAGACTGGATGAAACAATTTCTCAAGCATCTTGACTGCTTAACAGCTGAAATTCTATCATCAGGCATGAATTGGCTATTGCTGTGTTCTTTTTTAAAAATTTAAAAATTTATTTACTTATTGGTCTTGTTCTTTTTTATTAGCCCACTTTCCTTCTTTAAGTGTGTCTATGTCAGATTAGTGGATAATACAGTTTGTAAACATCAGGAGGATCAAATACCTCTCCTGTGCATTAGCCAGTTTGGCTTCATTGTTAGCACACAACCCCCAGTGGGGAAGAGCACACCAAGCTAGCTAATTGCTTCCAATTGCAGAACTGTTGGGTCCATCTAATAGGGGAGCAGAGGCCAGGCTTTTCCTAGGCAACCTTTCTGATCAATGTGGAGCCCCTCTGGCTGGTAATATTTACTCTGGTGCTTGCTCTCAGGCTAGATAAGATGATTTTATTCTTGTAATCTCACTTTGAGGTCTCACTTGCGTAGTAAACAGCAACAAAGACAGACATATCTGACCTCCTCTGGTTTCTCAATTGCCATGAGGCAAATTTTAGACAAGCCTCCATGGTCCATCCTTCTTTGTCTATTCTGATACCAACTGTTCTTCCCCTGCCACTTGACATCTCTGCTGGGTTTGGAAATTCATTGCAATAGCCACAGAGAACTTAGGCAATGCTCATTGGCAAGGGGGCTTATTAGGGAAGCCAGTAGGTTACCACACATCAGGAGCAGCAAGCCATAAGGATACAGTTATTGGTCTCAGCCGGCAGCTAAGTCTCTCTTCAGCTCTCAGCCTCTCAGCACATGGCCCATTGGCATTTGCCTCCGTGGGCAGTCAGCTCACCGGTTGCTCTGTCCCACAATTGCATGGCCCAGACGAGATGAGAAGGTGGCACCCTATAGTCTTGGTGCTGCTTCTTCAAGTCTCTGATGCATCTGTCTCTGCAGTCTCTGCCTGTTCAGAGATCTGGGTATTTTATTCCAAGTCCCTGGGACTTTCTCTTTTAGTGAGTGCTTCAAAGATGACTCATTCTTACAGCTGGAGGGGTGCTAATGAAAATGGATTAATCCCCTCTATTGGTGTTACACATTCCCTATCTGCATAATACCACCCCGAGCATTGGGTGAGAGACTGGAAAAGAAGAGCCAGCTTCAGGAATTTCACTGCCCCACTCTGATTTCTGTCTCCTTCAAGATTGTCTGTGAAGTAGGGTGATTCTGTATGTCTTTCCTGTCACTCCACTTCCTTCTCCCCACTCACCTCTCCTCAAAGTTAACATAGAACTTGGCCTCCCTCTTTTTATTGGTTGCATACTATTTTCACCCTATGGCTGTACCAAAATATAATGATACTCACTCTCCTAATAATGACATGATTGGGCTGTTTTCAATATTTAAAAATATACTGCCATAAATGTGCTGACACATCTATCATCCCGTAATTCTTATACACATATATTAAGTAATTGTTGCAAGGTGCAATTGTTCCTGTCAAATATCTTTCTAGAAGAGAGACTGACTGCTGGCACCTAGGGAATGCTCCTTCCTGATTTAATAGCAATAAGTCCTAAATCTTGGCATCTGGGCTTTATTTCTTCTGAAAAGGTTTAGCTCTGTCCCTCGTCTTCATTCCTACCAACTGAGGCCCTTTCTTCTCATTGTAATTTGGTATTTCGCCCCCTTAAAATAGACCTATCTTCCCTTTGATGCATAAATTCTATTTCTAGAAATGTACTTCAAAGAAATAATTCATGGTGAGTACTATTGTCAGTTACATTAGGATAATGACTAGGTACCTATTACATGCCAGATACTGTACGTTGTGGTAGTTGTTAGGGGCTGGTAGGTCGGTGCTATGTCTTAGTAACTCAGCGTCAAACAGCACACAGCTGGCTCCCTGGTTTGAGCGGCATCACAAGAGTTGCTGTGTTTGAGGCCATTTTTGCATCCAGGGTGTTGATCCACCTTGTGAAAGGACCCTCTCCTTTATCAAGCATGATGGCTTTCCCAGGGGCCCTTCTACTCTGCCCTACAGGTTCACTGTGAATCATCCTGTAGGAGATCTGGAAGGTGAGGCTAAAGAGTGTATTTCCCAAGTCCCGAGGTGTAGCCATTTCCCTACCTTCCTGCCACACGATAGGCAGTGGAGATATGTGAGGAATGTCCCAGCAGCCAACAATAAGGATGAGGCACATCATTATGACATATGTACTGAACACACACATGTAACTATTAAGATTGTGTCAGCCAGATTTATTTCCTGTTATCCCTGTGACAAGATACTCCGGGCTTGCTGGGTACTTCCAAGGGCATGTTGCAAAATAATATGGTGAGAATCCATTTTTGTTTAAAGAAAAGTAGGCTAACTCAGTTCCTTCAATTTGTTTTCTTTTTCTTTCTTTTTTTGTTCTTAAGGCATCACTGCCCTGGTGGTGGGAGTAGGAGGCCCAGCCTTTGCTCCTGTGAGCGGGAATTGAACCTCCATCACAGTGGGCCACAGTCCCGCGCACAACCACTATGTCACCGGGGCTCAGCCAGTTCCTTCAATTTGGACAGAAGAGTTAGAAGTCTTTGGAAGGTAATCTCTGGGTTTGTAGGATTGAGAGTCTAGTTGAATATTATTTTTGTGTTCAATTTATATTTTGTTTTTCCACCCAAATCATATTTCTTTGTAATAAGATTAAAGATATGTCTCAGTTATGTAAATATTTGTGGTATGTTTCTTTAAATCCACCTCCCCCACTCCCAAAATTTCACTCCAGATTTCTTAGCCTGAAACCTAAATAGTAGTTTGAATGGCTTAAAATTAAAATTAAAAAAAAAAAAGATGAGGTGGAGTGGGGGGTGGAGGAAGGAAAATTTAAATGGATTTGGAGTCTTAAAGAAAAGATGAAAGATAAATCTCTTAAAATAGTAAGAAGGAAATTCAATATGGCCTGAGACATTTTTGCCTATTGGATGGACAAACTGATCTGTTATTATCGAAACTCATTTACTATTTTGCCTTGCTTCAGATTTTATATAAATATGTAGCCCCCCCAAAATCATCACTTTCTTTTTGTCTTTTAAAAATATCATGAATATGCAAGTCTTTTCTTTTTTAAAAAAAATGTCATTTTATTGGGGGCTCATACAACTCATCCCAGTCCCTATATGCATCCGTTGTCTTCTGTTTTTCATGTTTTTTATCTTTCACATGCTTTCATTTTTCGCTCAGCTTCTGGAAAGGGCTGTGGGGCTCTGACTCAGCACGTGGCATCTCATTCTGTCTCCTCAGCCCACTGAGTTCCAGTGGAAACGAATTGCACAATCACATGCCTTTAACGAGGGGTTTGCAGTTGAGCAGTGCTTTCACATGCATAAACTTATTGAACTTTCCCAGTAGGTCTTTACAAGAGGTTGTAGGAAGTCTTTTTAGAGCAGTTAGATTTTATGTTAACATGCACTTTTGTGGGGGTGGAGTCCAATCTATCAATCAGGTCAGAGTCTAATGATGCCCTCTTTTTATAAAAGACACACTGGGAGCCCCTCTCCTTTCTGCTTTTGTGTTCACTTTCCTGTTTTCTGGAATTCTGTGTCTCCCTCCAGGGGCAGCCCTATGTGGACCTTCTGAGCGCTGTTTGCTCTCTGCTATGTTTCCACTGGTCCTGGATCCACATGACTCTGCACCCACCGGCTGAGACCTTCCTGCATCCCTCTTTACCTTTCTGCATTGCTAGTCTGCGGCTGTACAAGTTTGAAGAGGGCTCCAGGTAGGGTCTGATCCATAGATTTAGGTTGTACTGGGATGGGATATCTTTTTGATAGAAGATGACTTCTTCATATAAAGCTTGGTCATATGATTATATATATATATATATATATATATGCATTGGTTTAGTGTCTCTAGACAACCCAACCTAACCCACTTATAAATTTCAAGTTACAGAAGAGAAAAGTGAGCTTTGTGGAATTTGGCTGCATCAAAGCTATCCAGTTAGTATGTGGCAATATTCGGGACAAAAATCTAGGTTTCCTGGATCTAAAGCCTACAGTCTTGCTTTCCATCATCCAGCGCTATCTCTGAATAGATTCATCAAAGACTCTCAGATAGTGCCATTGTTCACCATTGAGGCAAATTCAACCAATTCAAAGTGACTCAGTATAAGAGAACTGGTCCTTACACTGCAACCCTTTTTTTTTTGGGGGGGGGCGCTCCCCAATGCTGCTCCTGAGAGCAGCCGCTGGATTTGAACCGCCAAGCCCACGGGCCGCAGTCCCGCACTCAACCACTCACGCCACCGGGGCTCAGCCCACTGTAACCTTTAAAGGAGAGATCATGATATCTTTTTTTCCAAACAGCTGCTTCATACCTGACTACAGACCAGGGCTCCTTGACTCCTAGAAAAATGACAGCTACTCAAAATTTTGAAGTTTATTCTTGTCTTGGATGAGTAGCCCTTTCTCACATTTAAAGTGGGGCCCAGCAATGAGACCAACCAAGATATCCTGGAGTTAGAAGGCTAGCTTTCTCCCAGACACAGTGCTGGCAAAGAGCTATCCATGGTCCTGAGTCTGCTGACCACTGTGGGTCTTGCCCATCTGTATCCATTACTTGTCCCTTGGTAGACCACTTACTCTTTTGAATCTCCCTGACTACGCTCTCCTGTTGCCTCTATTCCTCTGCTTGGTTACCATTTCAGAGTATTTATGGATCGGTAGTGTCTATGGGATCAGAGTTTTGTAAACGTGCCAGAAAAACATGGTCCCACCAAGATGACAGTCCTTGAATCTAGGAGCAAACCGAAATCCAGGATAAATGATAAAACTCTCTATTTACACTACCTTACAAGTGGAAAACAGCTTGCATTCAATTTTCCCCTTTAGTTTTCTGTATATGTGTGCCATTTGTTGCATGTCTATTGCAAAATCTTTATACTGTCTACTCAACCACATGATAGAGTTCCAAAAATCAGGTCATGGTTAGAAAATTGGCATTTGTAAAATTGGAGGGTGACCATATTAGATCACCAAATGAACTATAATGACTACTTCATTACATAACTGCCAAATTATATTATAATTGATGCACCGCTAAGATTCATGGTCCAGTCAAGTTGACACATAACCATAACCATCACAGCCAATGTTCATCTCAGCATTTGGTACTGCCAGATGTGCAAATCTAATTTGAAACATAATCATTTGGTGGATTTTTTACTACTATCATTATTGAGAAATGTCAGATAGTAAGAGAGTCAACAAATAAGAAGTATATTCCTCTTTTGAGTCCTTTTCCCCCTTTAACTTGGCCTTGTTTGTCTCTTTCCTGCATCTTCGGCTTTCTGCAACCCATTAGTTCTCCTATCATGTTCCTTGTCACTGATGTTGATGTGAGGTGTCATCAACTCAGTTCCAACCCATAGTGACCTTTGCACAACTCAACAGAACACTGCCCAGTCCAGCACCAGCCTCTTATTTGTTCCTAGGCTTGAGCCCACTGCTTCAGCCACTGTGCCCATCCACCTCATCGAGGACCTTCTTCATTTCTGCTGACCCCCAGTCTCCCAAAGCATGATGCCCCTTCCACAGCCACAGGCCTCGCCTGACAATATGTCCAAAGTATATAAGACAAAGTCTTGCTATCCTTTCCTTTAAAGAGCACTCTAACCGCACTTTTCCTAAGACAGGCATTTGTCTTTTTAGCAGTCCATGGTATTTTCAGTAGTCTTTTCCAGCACCTTTTCCTAAATCTGTTTTTATGAGTCCAGCAATGATTTCCAACATTCTCTTTAGTTTTAATTTGTCCAGGGCTGATCCTCTATGACTACCACTAAAATTGTATTTCTGGACTCTGTCTGGCCAATTCTTATGCTTTCTTTCCTAAAGGACTGTAGAGACTTGCACCTTCAATGAAGTCTGGACAAAGCTGAAGAAGTGGACCAGAACTGTGCCTTGATAAACCTTCCTAGCACCCTTCCTCTTGTGGCTCCTCTTCTCTGACCCTCTGCCCCCGATTGGACTGCATGTCTTTGTGACCACACTATTTCTTGTGTTGATCTCTTTCCATTCCTTCCTCCTCTGCATGCTCTTCTTTATTCTCTACCTTGACCTATTTTTCCTCCTTTCTTCTTTTTGAATGGACTACTTGAGCTGGTCTATTGTTTTTTGTAGCTTCTTCTTTTTACTACTTCTGGGGCTCATGAATTTTCATTTTAGGGAAAGTTACTTTGGTTTTAACAGCAAAATTGTGAGGGAAGTGAAATAAATGTCTTATTTTTCCTATTTTCAGCTCAGATAATGAAAATCTACTAAAATGCGTGTCCGAGTTTAGCAACAGAGTTGGTGCTAGAATTCTTTCTCTGAAGTACTGTAAATCTGTAACCACAAAGGTAAATAGAATAATGTTGCTACTAATGATAGAAACTTTTTATTAAATAAAGATATTGAAAATCAAAGACATTTCGGGACATATTCTCCATCTAAGCCTGTAAATTTAGGAGGTTGGGTTTTTATCTCTCTATCCCTTCCCCAAAGAATGCTGTGTTCTTTGATAATAGCCCTGATATAAGAACAATGAGTTGTTGTGACATGACCTTGCTCTGGACTTGCCCTCATGAAGAGATCACTGAAAATAAAAGCCAAATGTGGTGAAGAAATCCAATGATGCCTTGCAATCAGAAAGAATAGCATCTGAGGTCTTCAAGGCTTGTCTCAAAGCAAGCAGCCTTCTAAGCAAGGCCTCAGCTAAGTCTCCACGGAAGAAGTACACCAGCCTGTGTGATCCAAGGATTATAAATAATAGCAGCCAAACCTAGAGGAGGGAATGTTATCAGAATTTAAGTTCTGAACATCCAGTGTGCAGAAGACTCTGGATGACAGTGGAAGCCTAAAATCCATTTGCCAAGTCTCTTTTATGGATTGGAGATCAAATTAATGCCCTCTGACTATAGTCCAGGGAAGTACAGAGTCTTAATATCAGACAGAAAACATTGCAAAGTGGATTCTGGCAGCTGTCGTTAGGCTGGAAGGTAGCACCTTGTCGTTTGAGCTTTCTTTTGACCCACTTTGAATGTATTCTAGTTCTTCAATATTCTCTCCTTTCTTCCCAATTTTCTTTTTCTCTGTTCTTCCGGACATTGTAGCTAGGTCTCTCTCTCTCTCTCTCTCTCTCTCTCTCTCTCTCTCTCTTTCCCTGACTTTGTATGGTTTTCTGTATAGGGAATGAGGACCAGTAGGTCTATGGAGACAGTAACTGGATTACTAATGACATGGGGGTATGGGTGCGGAGGATGAGAGGAAGTGGGGAGTCAACAGTATGAAGGAAGAAGATAGTCATGATTGCACACAAGATTTCTTAATATAGTTGAACTATTGAACTGTCTGATATTTAATTCTGCCTCAATAAAACCATTTAGAATAATAAAAAACAATTCTGTGCTCCTCCTTTTTTTTGTCGTTTGGGGGCATCACTGCCCTCTGGTGGTTGTGGGAGCTAGTCAGCGCTGCTCCTGAGAGCTGCCACTGGATTTGGACCACCAAGTCAGTGGGCCACAGTCCTACACTCACCACTTACACCACCAAGGCTCAGCCCTCTGTGTTCCTCTCTTTACCCAACTTACCCATCTTGGCTTTCTCAAGGAATTGAAATTGTATTGCCTTTTAATTATGCTTTGAGCTTTGGGAGCAAAAGGAAGTCTGAAAAGGCAAGAATGGGGTTGTCGGGTGGGCAGCATATGGTTTTCCTAGGGAAATCTTCTCTGGCAGTCCTTGCTGGCCTTGGAAAAGCAGCAGGTACATTATCCCGATGGAAAACAAAAACCAACCAAAAACTAATTGGCGAAAATTTCCTGGCCTTTCAGTTTTCAATTTCTTAAAGCTTTTCCTAATCATCCCCAATGATGGCCCCGTGTCTGTCAAGAAACCCTCTCAGGATTGCCAATTTGGAATTCCACAGAACAGTGGCTAACGCATATAAGCAGACCTCTCTGCCTTGAATCTCACTGGCCCAGTAGATGCCCTCCTTTAGAAGTCACTGTTTTGCGTGGGCCATTTATTTTTGGAAGGCACTCAAATGAGACGAAGACAAATATTGCAGGGGGGAAATTGTCTTTAGCCACCCAGTGACCACGGAGATTTGTCTAAACATCATTTGTTTGGGATAAACCCAGGCATATGTGAACGAGAACCATAGTGACTATTGTTTAAGTTAACCTTGTACTGAGCCAGGTACTAGAGATACAAACCAAGCTCTCTGCCATTGAGTCAAGTCTGAGTCATAGGACCCTGTAGAGGAGAGTAGATAGGGAGAACTGCTAGTTTCTACCAGTGATGGGAAATTAAGAAATGCTAGAGTAACACAGCAAGGGGAGCTCTTTCTGGAGCCTTGAACTCTGCTACATTTACTCCTGAAGTACCGTGAGAGCCCATTTTAACTAGGGATTAGGGAAGGAGGACCCAGGGAGACAGCATTGGATGTGGAGCTCAGGATCATCCTCGAACGATGATGACAAATTTCCCTTGGAAACATACGGCATGCTTGGAGAGTGACCCCAAGTCTGATGTGGCTAGGATTTCAGGTTTGGAGGATGAGAGAGTTGAGAACTCCGTTTAGGTGAAACCCCTCCCCGCCAACCACAAGACTTCAACGTTAAGGTTGGCGGTGGAGTGAAGTCTAAAAATTTCATCATTGATTTGTACTGCCTTCACACATGTATACGATCAACACAGGATTCACGGTACAAATAATACCAGAGATGCAGGGACAATTTGACAGAGAATTTATCAAAAATGGCGGACCAGACCCACAAAAGAACCCCCGAGGGTGGTAGTGGCTGCAGTTCTGAGAATCGAGTAGTCGATAAACACTCAGAGGGTTTCCCTGGAGAGAGCAGGCCTCTGTCTCCAAACAAAACAAAACAAGCTGACGTGTATTGCTTGGCTTCCCTCTGAAGTTCCCGAGTCTACTACAATCAAGTATTTGCAACCTGCATCTCAGGGTCATTGTTGTGTCTTTAACACTGTTGTGATGGTGGATGGTAATTTCTATCAATACCTTATACAACTTGGGTAGTGGAAGGAAGGAGTCTATTGAAAAGGGATGTTTAAATAGAAAGGAAAGAACAGACTTTTCTCAGGCTTTAAGCAGCATATGGCTAAAAATAGCTACCTGTTCCAGGTCAGATCCCAAACTGGAAGAGCTCTTCATATACCAGATTCAAAAAAAAATCTCTGTCACCCGGTAGCTATGGCAACAGCCAGCCCTGAACAAATGAGGAGAGATGCTTGTGAAATAGGGCTGGCCAAGGAAGTGGACATGAGAGCCTCTTCATAAATAGTGAGCCTTTCTGTTCCTCCTCTGAGTTGAAGCATCTTCTTTCCTTCATGTGTCCTAGGTCTTCTAATTTTCAGTAGGCCTTGGCTCTAGTTTTCTCGGAAGCTTCTGGAGTTGGTTAGTTTCATTTGGATGGGTTGGACACAGAGAGGGGTAGACTTTCAGAGAGAGGATGAGAGACCAAATACCTGTGAGAACATTGGAGAAGGGGAGGGTTCCTAATATGTGGATCTTTATTTTAATCTTTATCTAATTGTGGGTCTTTATTTTGATACTCTTCTTGTCTTTATCTGTGCCATTCTTAACACATATTTACCACTTCACGTTAACAATGCTAAATGCTGTGACTCTATCTCTTTGTTTCCATTATTTGTAAAACCTTTGAAGGCAAGAAATTCCCTTCTAGATGCACCCAAAGGCTAGCACCCTCCTTCAATCGTCGCTGTGCTGTTTGTATGAAGTAATAGCATGAAATTCTTGTGCGGTTCCAATTGGACTGTTAATCACAAGGTCAGTGATGCCAACCCATCAGCCATCGTGTGTGAGAAAGATGAAGCAGTCTGCTCCCATGGAGATTTACAGTGTCAGAAACTGTGGTTGGAATAGACTTATGGCAGTGTCTTTCGGGGATGGAGGGGGGGGGTGTGCTTCTTTAGCTAGTCTGTGGGAGAAAGATGAGGCAGTGTGCTTCCAGAAAGATTTACAGCCTTAATACATCTCAGAACCATAAAAGGGACCAGACTTGCTGGTTGAATAGAGACTGGTGGACCTTACTCTTCAGTCCTGACCCTGAATTCACGCCTGTGGTAGAAGAATCAACCATCTAAGAGCAAAAAGGGGCAGCATTTACCCAAGGGTAAAGTTCAGAAGGCTCGAAAGGAAAAGGAAAAGGAAAGGAAATAGGAAGCACAGGGAGGAAGTAGAATAAATGATGGTACCTCGATGGGATTGCAATCCATGAGTTGGCCCAAAATGTGTATGAATAGCTCAATGAAAATGTCAAAATAATAATAATTTCTAAACTGTCAGGGGTTCATGGGGGAGAGGTGGAGAAGGAGAGGAAAATGAGGAGCAGATACAGGGGCTCAAGCAGAAAGCGTTTTGAGAGCAATGAGGGAAACACATGGTCAAAAGGGCTTGACACAATGGATGTAGATGTGGATTGTGATCAGAGTTGTACAGGCCCCCAATAAAATGATTTTAAAAAGAGAAAAACTGACGATCTGCATAGTAAATCTTCATCTGAAGCACAGTTAGAATGTGTGTGTGTGTGAGAGATAGAGAGACAGAGATACAGAGACAGAGACAGAAAGAGAGACAGAGAGAGAGAGAGAACAACAGCAGATTTAAAACCTCAGAAACCCGAGGGAGCAGTTCTTCTCTGTGCTAGAAGGTCTCTGTGTATGAGTTGGAATCGACTTTCTAGCAGTGGGTCGTAGTGGGCTTCGTCAACTCCTTGTGTCTCCTGTCTGACAAGTGGTTGGATCACGTTAAGGGAAGACTCTGTTGTACACGTTTTCCTTGAGAACAGTTTTAACGATGTGCATGAGTCACTGGCATGAGGTAGTGATGGGGGCACAATGGAAAGTCAGGTGTTTCCCAGGTGCCCGGGACCCTGAAGAAGGCAGGCATTTGCCCTTGAAGAAAGGACTAACATTAGAGAGGTGTTGGCCCATGTTTTCTGAAGGCAAGGGCAGGAGTCTTCGTGGCCTTCCTGAGATCTTCATAAGACAACCTCTGAAAAAATATTTAGTTTCCTTTAGAAATAGCTCTTCATAAGCACAGAGGTCTTGATTCTGGGTCTTGTGGCTTCTTTTGAAGACTTTTTCTCCTGTTACGGTTCTCATGACCCTCCTGCTCGCTTGTTGGAAGAAAAAAAAAATTACTGAACACCTACATTTGTTTCCTTCTCCATGCCCAGGCCCAGCAAGCATGGAGCCTTTCCGTCATTCAAGCATTCATTGAACAAATCCTTTCTGAGTGCTTTTTCAAGTCAATCATCATTCAGTGTGTTCTATGGTTCCTGATCTGCAAGGACCTTAGATTGAGCAAGCAAGGATCCCCGGTGGCCTCATTGAGCTGCTGAGAGGTCAGCTGTTCAAGACCACCAGCTGCTTTCCATGAGGTAGCTGAGGCTTCCTGCTTCAGTAAAGGTTTACAGTCTCAGAAATCCACAGGGGTAGTTCTATTCTATCCTACAGGGTTACTCTGAGTCCGCATGGAATCAATGGCAGGGATCTTGTTTTGGGGAAGGGGTTTATGGGACATCCTTGTGTTGTTGCTATGGTGATGACTTCCCTCCTGGCTCAGGGAAGGCTCTGCACAAGGCAAGATCTGGTGTCATGCATTACATCTCAGGTTCCAGAGTCAGCTCCCCAGATTCCAATCCAGCGCCACCTGCACTGGCAGCTTGACTTTCTCATCTCTGAAATAGAAACGGTGATAGGTAGTGTCTCGGGGTTTGTGCACATGCATCACTGGGCTCAGATTAAATGCTGCATGGGAATGATATGGGAGTCTCTTTCCTTTTCGAACTCTATAACCCAAAGCAACTTTTTAGAACATCAAGAGTCTTTATCAGTAAGTAGATGAATGATTCCTTGGCATCTGGCAGGAGAGATGGGGGTGAAAATGGGGAGTGAATACAGTGACTATAAGAATGAAAAACAGGTTCCAAAACTAATTCTGCTGCGAATTGTACAACTCTTTTTCATGTGAATGAACTATTGTATGGTAGGATTTGTGAATTATATGCCAATAAAACTTGAAAAAATAACTTTTCATAACCACAATCTCTTTTGTGTTCTTATTGTTTTGCGAAGGTAGGTGGAGACCTATCTCTCATTTTATAGACAATGAAATTGTGATTAAAAGTGTGTACGCTAGTCAGTGGAACAGGCTGGATTGAGACCAGTTCCCTTAATGACTAGTTTTGTTTCTTACCAGGTTTTTCTATGGGGAAGTTTGATGTGATATGAATGTGTATTTGGGATCCTTGAAGAGCAGGCTTGAAAGCAAATCAGAGTCAGGGTAAAGGGCACTGAGCCTCCCCCTTCTCGGCTGTTGAAAAAGGGAAAATAAGTTTCACTCATTACCGAATTGAAATATACTAAAAGGAATTTAATCAAAGCTGGCGAGGGTGCAGAATAATGAGCACACTCATTTTTCATATAAGGAAACTTTCACATACAGAAAAAGATTTATGGACATATAGTCCATCATCTTATGATTTAAATGAGACAGTTTGGAACCAACTTTCATGTTCCCTCACAGCCCTAGAGATGAATGTTCACTTCGTGATGAAATAGTATGCAGTCCCTCAAAAGAAGGTTTATGACGGAAATCATTTTTTTCTGTTGGGTTAATAGCGCATGCCTTGTCTACCTCTTTGCAGTTGTCATTTTCTTTTCATTCACAGCTACCAATACATCAAGAAGAGTGTGAGCAAAGAGGATAGGTTTCTCACACCAGAAAGCTACCAAACCCAGGGTCCTAGAGCCAATTCCAACTTCTGGTGACCCCTTGCATTACAGAAGAGAACAACTCCGTGAATTTTCTTGTCTTGGATCTTACAGAAACAGAGCTCTAACTTTTTAACCAGTGGCACTGCTGGGTAGATTCGAACCATCAACCTTTAGGCTGAGCATCAAGCGCAAACCATTTTCACCATTCAGCAACCTTAGCGTCTCTGTTGCCCTTTTTTCTTCGGCAATGGATTTCAGCTTCATTAGCAGGATTCTGGTGTACTTTATTTATTTATTTATTTTGGCATCACTGCCTCTGGGGGTCATGGGCGCTACCCAGTGTTGCTCCTGAGAGCCGCCACTGGATTTGAACCACCAAGCCCACAGGCTGCAGTCCCGCACTCAACCACTTACGCCACTGGGGCTCAGTCCGCTTCTGGAGTACTTTATTTGATGTAGCTAATCAATAAGGTTTTCTATTTACTTCTTGATGTGTTTTAAGCTCAGAAAAAGGGTTTGGGGAAGAGCCCACATCCCTCCAGTATCCTATCTCACCCCCTCCCCCCCCAGTTTTCTGATAGGTCAGCTAAAATAACTCCTCTCCATCCTCAGGAGCAGAGTGGATATTCTCCCCCTGCCCCCTCCACCATGTAAAATGTGCAAGTGAGAGAAAAGCTTTTCTCTTTGTGTCTGTAAAGTCTGAGTAGCATGGGAGAGATGTTTATATTTCAATCCTGAACAAAGAAGGAAGCACTGGAGATGCCAGTGTGGTTTCAATTAGCTTCATAGCTAAAAGGCCAAGAGGGAAACAGCCACTACTTTAATCTAGGGGCTTTCTGGACTGTAGCATTACAGATACTTTTCACGTTTTCCAAAATTCCTATAGTGGTAATTTCTTTTCTTTGTTTTGGATAAAGTCTTAGGTATGAAAAAGTTGACAGAAATCTTATTTACTTCCAAAGAGTGTTGTCTGGGGAAGCCCTAGAACCTGGCACCATCAATTAGGTACCTAGGAAATGACAGTTCTCTTTCTTCCCTGAGCAGCCCTGCTGATCTACCCCTCTTTCCTTGCAGAGTGGAAGAACAGCTCAGAGCACTTCACTGTTGCAGCCGGGGCTGGATCACCAGAATGCTGTTGAAATACTGTTTGCATTCAACACATTCTCAGCTTCTATTTGGAGTCACTGCAAGAAATTCCCCGTGTGGGGTGGAGATGGTCATACCGGAGCCCGGCATGACCAACAGGAAGCTTCTGTCAGTGGGCTCAGACCCCCTCCCACCTACTGGTGACTCAGCGCTACTCAGACACAGCTGGGGAAGAAGAAGGGGGTCTTGGGTGAAAGTGCAGTGAAGAGCGAAGGCATGTGGAGACGGGGCTGACTGAGCGCGGGGCTCAGAGAGGGGTGCCAGGGAAAGCAGTCAGAAGAAGACTCCTTTAGCTCTGGAGGAGGGGCCCTCATAGGGCAGTGGTTAAAGCATTTGGCTATGAACGGGTGGCTATATACCTACATGACTCTCTGCCATCGAGTTCATGCTGGTTCATGGCGACCACGCTGTGGGTGTCCGAGACTGGAACTGTTTACAGAATGGGAAAGTCTTTCTCCCACACAGCTGCCGGTGGTTTCAAACTCCCGACCGGGCAGACGGCAGCCCCATGCCGAACCACTACTCCACACTGGGAAGAGAGTGATCTAGTCTGTTCAGATGAGGAGAGGGGGTCGGGAAAGGCAGTCCCTCGGAGGTGACACGTGGATTGAGAAGCAGAAAAAGGGTTTCTCCAGGAATAAAGAGGGGAAAGCTTTTTAGGCAAAGGGCAGTGAGATGTGCGCACAGTCAAGGAAACACAGATGATCCTTTAGTGGAGCACCTACTATTTGTTCCCGACGAGGACTTACTGGTGGCCAGCTCCCTGTCTTCGTGGGTTGCCTGTTGCAGTAGAGTGGAGGGTGAATGAACAAATGAGTACTGGGGGACCGTTGCGGGATGTAAATTTAAGGAGGGAAAAGAGAGTGGTTGGTTGGCTGTTGGGTGCTCTCAAGTTGGTTTTCAACATGACAGAGTAGAAGCTCCCTGGTTGGGAGCTGTCACCTGTATGGGGACAGATTGCCAGGCCTCTTCTCTCACAGAGCCGGTCGGGGGTTCCGAGTCCTAATATTTCAGTTAGCATCTGAGTGGGGAGCCACGGCGTCACCAGGATGCAGAGAGTGACCGGTGATTTCTTTGGTGGGAATTGACTTGTTGTCTTAGGGGGCGCTACAGAGCTAGAGGAGGCAGTCCTCCTGGAAATTCAGATGAGGAGAAGCATGGTGTGAGAGTGCTGCTATGACGTTCAGTGTCCTTGAGCCCATTCTAACTCATCGTGACCCTGTGTACCGCAGAGGGAAACACTGCCCAGTCCTGTGCCAGCCCACCGTCATTCTTATGTTTGAGCCCACTGTGGCAGCAACAGTGTCAATCCTTGTAGAGGATCTTCCTCTCCTTCATGGGTGTGAGAGAGACCCGTACAAGTAAGGGGGGTGGGAAGGCGCGGCTATTCCATTATGAAGAAGCTCTGAAGTCATATTAAGAGGTTTTGACTTGAGAGCCAATGAAGGCTTTTCAGAAGGGCAGTGACACGGGTAACTTTCCGTTTCAGTGAGATCCCAGAGGGCTTGGTCTACAGGAAGCATTTGTAGGTGAGGCTAATGTTGTGTAGGAATCTTGATGCTGCTCTCCAGGTTCAAGGTGGTGGCTGAGGCGTGTAGTGGTATTCTAGTCAGATTGGGAGCCTGATAGAACATGGAAATGGGAGGCAGGCGAGGAGAAAGTGCAGGTTTCTGGCATGAGATTCCTAGAAGTCTCCATAGAGCCACTCTTCAGGGAATGACAAAGAGTCACTTCTAGAGGGAAAGATGAAGAGTTTAAAATGGAGCACATGAAGTGGGGAAGGTGTTGGGCGGTAGCTCAGAACTTTGAGAGTAATTTGAATGAGACAGAAAAGCCTAGGAAAGAAGAGTTGATCAAATGGGAAAGCAGGGAATTGCAAGGACGCAGAAGTCACCCAGAATGAGGGCATGGTAGAAATGAAGAGGGAGACTGAGAGTCAGCTGATTGATAAGGGTGAGTCAGTCTTTCTTTTAGATTGCTTCACCCTCACCCTTGAGAGTGAATCAAGTCCATCCTTAGCTGACAGGCAACCTTGTACACACACATACACACACACACAGGGTGCAAATCTAGTCCGTATAGGGAGCCAATAGGGACTGGAGTTCAGCTCTCAGTCTCAACTTTGGAGGCTCGGACTCTGGGTGTTGACCTGATCTGAACATATTTCTTACCTGGCTCAGCCCACCTTCCTCTTGACCCTCATCTCTCTGCAGCTGCAGCCTTCTGACCTTACAAGCAGCTTCGGTACAAGCTACATGACTGCGCTTGGCATAGAGGAACTGGATCTGGAACAGTTCTCTTCAGTTCAACTCCAAGTCCAGACTCATGGGGGGGATGGCCGGTGGCAGCATAGATGGCTTTGTGGAGGACCCCAGGGCTCTTGGTGGCCTGTTCTTTCCTGGCCTTGCTAAAGTCTCAGCCCAGCCTTCCAAAGGTTGGTCCTTGCTGGTGGAGGACTGAGACAGAAGTAGGTTCTATTGGGGAGAGTTTTCTCTGGTGGTGGTGGTGGTGGGGTGAGGTGCTATCAGTGAAACCTGGAGAGGGGCCCCCAATACCCCTTCAGCTCTGCTTTGTGTTTTCCTACTTCCTCCCAAATAACTCATCCCAGCTTGATCATAAATAAGAGAACAATATAGCCACATATTTATAGTCTCTATGAATCACTGGTGACTAATTTTTCCCATTTTGTAACTCTAAATAGTTTTCTCCTTAGGCCCTGAGTGAGGACACAACAGCAGCCAATCATGTGGCTAAAAATGCATGTTTTTATATCACACACACACACACACTTTTAACACAGGGCAGATGGACTGCAAATATGAAGATATAACCAAACAATTCCAAGCTTTCTTTCTTAAACAGTGACATTTTGGTGACCCATATGTGTATGTGGGTGGGCACGTATGTATGTATAGTTTACAACACAATTAAAACCGCAACCACCACCACATGGAAGTTTACCTGCACCCAGCTCAGGAGAGTGCACAAACTTTTCAGACTGAGTCTTTGGTACTGCTTTCAAAGGTTCTGCTGTCTGCCCTCTGGTACTGAGGGAAGACTGTTTTATGAAAAACAAAAGTCCTCTGAGTGGAAGGTATCATTCCTATTTTCCCAGTGATTGTTGGCTGGGTCTCTTTAGGAAAGAAATAGCCTTCCAGCATGTTGGTTACATATCATTATGTTCCATTTAGTCAACCAAGTGTACAAGAAGACTGGGGCACCCAGACTTCAATGTCCCAGTGCCTCTGACATGTTCTTATTTAATACTAATTGCTTCCTGTAAAATTGGCCTCTTAAATTGTATTTTTCCATCATCAGCACTCTTCTTATCTCCTACCAGAAGGCCCCATCAGTCATACATATCTCAGATCAGTTATGACATTGCCTGTGAGGAATATACTGCCATGGTACTTGTAGGAAAACCATGCTACCCCTGAAAAAGAACTGATCAAAACAACAGTGAAGGGACAGAGGGGATGTAAGATAGGCAAGAGGGTCTGCAGAGGCGATCCGAAGTGAGAGGAGAAAATGTTTAAGAATATTGGCTAAACCGAAAATAAGAATTTCTGTAGGCAGAATTTCTGAATTGCTTAGGGATGCCTTGACAAAGGCACTCCGTGCAGGAGCCAGTGCCAGACTCAGGACAGCTTGTCTGTAAGGAGGGGGAGTTGTACTGTGAGGGAAAGTTGTACTGAGAGGTCAGGGCCAACTGAGAGGGAGGTGGGGTAGGCAGAGAGGGGCACTAAGGAGAGAGGGTATCTCAAGGACAGAGTTGGAAGGCCAGGGTG
>PVJH01037313.1:0-18048 GCA_004026705.1 Nesogale talazaci | reverse complement strand
ACGCCTCACTTACCATCTGGAGCATATTTGGAGGAAATCCCTAAAATGACTGCTAGTGCAACAAAAAATGAAAAGCTCGTAATAGCAAAGCAAATGAAAGTATTTTTGTGTCGCTTCTGCTTCTGACTTTCTCTCTGGGTTTGCTGCTCTTCGGGCGCTAAAGCAAAGGTTGCCCGAGCTTCCGGTCTCATGGAGGTGAATTTGGCTGAAGCCTGGCTCTTTGGAGGTGGAGGTGGACGCAATGGAACCACCTTCCCTGGAACGTAACCAGCTGAGCAGTAGCTGTTCCCATTCTGAGGCTGTTGGAAAGCAGGGGAGCATCCCCTGGAACCAGTGGCATACATGATACACTGTCAAGGAAAAAGAGAAGGAGAATTAGCATTCAGAAGGGGGTGGATTGTAATGACTTCCCAACAAGTAAGATCCGCATATACCAGGTAATCAATTCTGACTTTGTTTTGAAAAACCGTTGAGCGTGTCGGAGTACGAGTGTTCCACTGGGTTTTCAGTGAGTGCTTTCAAAACATCTCCAGGCCTTTCTTTTGTGGCGTCTCTGGGTGAATGTGAACAGCCAGCCTGGAAATTGGCAACCATCCCTGCTAACTGTTTGCACAAACCTGCCCCCAACTGGTTAACTAAATTCACTGCTGTTGTGTCCAACCTGACTCAGAGCGACCCTGTAGGTCGGGGCAGAACTGCCCTTGTGGGTTTTCAAGATTCTGCTTAGAGGAGTACAAAGCCTCATCTTTTATCCTGCAGAGAAGCTCGTGGTTTTGAACTGTGTACCTTATAATTAGCAGCCCAACACATAACTGCTACGCCAGCAGGAGTCCTACAAACTTACGCAGGGAGTCCAAAATGATAGTATATCCCTGATAAAAACTGTTTGAAAATCATCTTTAATAGTTACCTCCTAGTGCTACTCCATCCAAGCTGTAACCTCACATTATAATTACTAGCTAGTGCCATATTGAAAAACAATAGAATCAGAACCACAGAGCTTATGATCCAAACATCAGTATCTATTAAATACTTCCAAAGAGATTGCAATAAGTATCCACGGAGAGAACCACTGTTCCTTAGTGGCCAGTCCAATACTTGTTGTGTATAAGAATAAGAATGGCTGCCTTTCAATTATGGTGCTGACAAAGAAAACTGAATAAGCCATGGACTGCCACAAGAATAAACAAAGTTGTCTTGGAAGCATGACAGCCAGAGTGTTCCATGGAAGTCAGACTTCAGCTCAAGTACTCGGGACAAACTACCAGGAAGGACCAAACCCTGGCAAAGAAAGAACACCACACTTGGCAAAACAGAGGGTCAGCAACCAAAGAGAAGGCCCTCGACGAAATGGACTGTCCGAGCGGCTGCTCCCATGACCCGAGTCTTGGCGATGGTTGTGAGGTGGCGATGCAAGAATCGGCAGTGCTTCCTGCTGCTGTACACTCGCTCACTCTGAATCAGAACTGACTCAACAGCACCTCAGACAGCCCAGCAATCCCTGGAAAGGCCTGCTCAACAAGCACTGGTTCCTGTTCATTTGGCATAAAAAGAGTTCTGGGTTTCATCTTTCTTTTTTATCATTTTATTGAGAGCTCATCCAACTCATCACAATCTATGCTTCCATCCCTTGTGTCAACCACATGTGTACATCTGTTGCCATCATCATTCTCCAAACATTGACTTTTGGGATATCAACTTTCTGTTGTTGCTTTGTGACTTGGGAGAGCCCGTGTGTTTCCGAGTGAAACTTCTCCATAAGGGTTTCTTGACTACAGCCCTTGAGCAGAAAGATGGACAGGTCGGTGTGGTACCCTGGATGTGTTCAAACCACGCCTGTTGGTTTCCGGCTGAGCACAAATGGGCATGAACCACCCAAGGTCCTGGCCTTTCCATTTTAAAGGCACTGTGTGGTCACACCGATGCAGGTGGTCTCACCCTGAAAACCTGTAATCTACTCTTTTCAAATTGAAGTTAATCCCATGTGTCATAGAAAGATCACATGGGAGACTAAACATTCTCTAACCTCTTCGCATTTAGGTGCGTAACTTCCCCGTTACATGTATTTCTTGGTTCAGTAAGGCAAGTATTGCTAGATAGGTCACCACTTACTTAAAGACTACAGAGGGAAACATCACAGTATAATATCTCCCTAAATCCTCAAATTCTATGCAACAAACAGGAGACCTTCAGATATTCAACAACAACAAAAAAGCTAACCTCTGCTTCTGGCATTCTTCCAAACACTTTGCATGTATTTTCTTCATAGCTTAAAATTAACTAATTGGGGGCTGAGCCCCGGTGGTGTAAGTGGTTAAGTGCGGAACTGCAGCCGGCAGGCTTGGCGGTTCAAATCCAGCGGCGGCTGGGTAGTGCCCACGACCACCATAGGCAGTGATGCCCACAAAAAAAAAAAAATTTAACTAATTGGATTGCTGACCACAGTGTCAGTTGTTCAAACACGCAAGCCAAAGCTGGGCAGAAAGATGAGGCTGTCAACTCCCAGAAAGATTTACAGTCTTGGAAACGAAAAGGGGGGAATTCTACAGTGTCCTACATGATCTCAATGAGTTGGAATGAACTTGACAACAAGGTCAGGGGGAGTTTAGTTACTTTACACACGAAACCTATCAGCAGGTATTCTTAACCTCATGTTACATAGGAGGAAAACTGAAGTCTAGACAGGTGAATTAACTTCCGAAAAGTTCTCTCTGAGTCCCAGGAAGAACCACCACACCTGGACCATGCACGGTTTAAGACCTAGAACGTAGTCTTTTTTCCTAAGGGAAATGTATTGCAGGGTGCTAGGAGAGAAGAAAGACTATCTCATTGGGCACACCCAGCAAAGAGAAAATGATGAGAAATGAGCAGGCGTGCATCACAACTATGTCTGCCCATGGTGAAGAAGCACATTCCAGACCCAACCGTATGCATAGAATAGAAACAGCAAGAGATGCTTCCGCCTTCCATAACTGCACCAGAAACCCCGGTCACTGCCATCCATGCGACATCTACTCCCATCAACCCAACAGCACAAGGCAGAACTTGTCATGTGAGGTTCCAAGACTGCAGCTGTGCCCGGGAGTAGAAAAACTGCAGAATGGTCGGCTGGTGGTTTCAACCTTGCAGATGAGAGCCCCATTCATAAACACACTGACACCAAGGCCTCTCCACCTATCTACCGTAGATAAGCTAAAGACTAAGGAATCGGGGTGGCTGTCTTTCAAATGGTCATTGACACAAGTTTGTAGTAAAAACAGTAAGTTCCTCTTTGGTCTCAAATGGCTACAATAGAGAAGACAAGCGTATATGACTCTGTTCTGAAAAGAATTCGCCCAAGCCATGTCCTTGGCATGAGCACCAGTTACTCTGCCCTTCCTGAGGAGACACCGTTGCTCCCCACTCACACAGATGTATCATGGTCACTGCCTCTCCCTCTTTGCCCCAAACTCTCAAAGTCGCTTTGGCAGTTCAGTGGTCAGAAGTGTGGCTGGTTGGACTTACATTAGGGCTCAAGATGGAGTCCGTGCTCTACACGCTTTCAAAAACAATTGAGGGGCAATTCACGCAGTCTTAGGGGCTGGCAGACACTCGGCCAGCACGCCAACATCAGAAAATGAGAAATTTGATATGAAATCCAAGACAGGAAAATCTACTCATGCTAACAGGGCCCTAGTAGCACGGTGGTGAGAGACGGGGAGCTGCCAACGATGAGTACTAGAAAGAGAAACTGTTTACAACGGACTGTGGTAATGACTGCACAACCCTTTTCAGTAGGATTGCACTAATGCACTGTATAATATGTAAATTACGCCTATAAAACTACTGAAATAAGGAAGAGATTTTACTGAAAAAAAAATGACCGCCTTTCATAAAATGGGAAAACCATACCTTTAGGTTTTCCTCCTTAGGGAAAGATGCATCAGTCCCCTCCCTCTTGAGAGAAGTAGTCAGTTTGATTTGTTAAAAAGCAGACAAGAGGTTTCATAGCAAAGAGAGAAGAAAGGGGGCGGGGGGATGCCAAACTGAACCTTCCAACAAACCCCAGCAAACCATTCACCCCTCATCTCCAAATACAACTGGACAAAGACAACGTGTCTGAAACCCACAATGTCCACTTCTGGCTGTGCGGGCTGCAGATCAGGGCAGGTCCAGTCTGCGTCCTTCATGTGACAACCGCAAGGTAAAAAGAAAGGACTGAATCAACTCTAATCAGAAGCTTGTGAAACTGAAGCAGGGTTTACCTGGCTAAGGAGAAGTCAAGACTGCTCAGGCAACTTCCCCTGGTGACTCAAGAATCAGGTGAACCTGGCAGCAACGAGAAAACATACAACTTTCCTCTAGTTCAGCTGTTCTCAACCTGTGGGTCTCGACCCCTTTGGATGTCGAATGACCCCCTTCACAGGGGTCACCTGATTCATAACAGTAGCAAATTTACAGTTATGGATGGGGGTCACCACAACATAAGGAACTATATTAAAGGGTCACAGCATTAGGAAGGTTGAGAACCAGTGCCCTAGTTCTTTAAGGCTTCCTCCCCCACCCTACCCCCACTATCATGACCCCAATTCGACTTTTAAAATCTGGGTAGACCAGAGCATGTACATGGATATAGGTAAGAACTCTTGACACAGGGAATCCAGAACTGATAAACCCCTCAGGACCAATAATAAGGGTAATTAATGATACCAGGAGGGGAAGGGGTAGATGGGTGGAGAAAGGGGGATCATTGTATCACAATCATCTATATATAACCACTCCCAGGGGGATGGGCAAGAGAATAGAGAAATTGGTCAGTGTAAGACATGAAAAAAATAATAATGTATAAATTATCAAGAAGTCATGAGGGAGGAAAGGGGGGAAAATGAACTCATACCAAGGGCTCAAGTAGAAAGAAAATGTTTCAAAAACGATCAGGGCAGCAAATGCACAAATGTGCTTGATACAATGGATGGCTAAATGGATTGTGATAAGAGTTGAATGAGCCTCCAATAAAATGATTTAAAAAAAAAACTCTTCCTTTAGGTTAAACATTCTGCTGCTGCTTTGTTATGGCAGCAGGGACACTTTTGACAAGGAAAAGGGCTGGCTGGCTCTCTTTAGAAAGTTAGAAATGGTTTATAAATTATCAAGGGGTTGGGAGTGAGGAGGAGGGAGGGGGGGAATGAGGAGCTGACACCTAGGGCTCCCATAAAATGAAAATGTTTTGAGAATGATGATGGCAACAAATGTACACATGGATGGATGGATTGTGATAGGAGTTGACACAATGGATGGATGGATGGATGGATGGATGGATGGATGGATGGATTGTGATAAGAGTTATATGAGCCCCTAATAAAAAGATTTAAATTTTGTAAAGAGTTAGAAATGAGGCTTTAATAAAATAAATAAATAAATAAATAAATAAATAAATAAATAAATAAATAAATGAACATCTTGATTTAAATGAATTTTGATTGAGGTCTGCAGTCACTGTTCAGAAAGACCAGTCACAGAGGACACACCACCCCTTGTTTGTGCTTCACAAAGAGTGTGTCTCTTTACAAAGAGAATGTTTACAAAACAACACTTTTCAGCAAGTCCCTCCTCAGTGGCATTTTCCATCACTGTGTGGTCACACTTCCAACCTATGCCACATTTTGGTAGCTCTCAAAATATCTCAAACTTTTTCAAAATGCTACTGTACACTGAATAGACAACAGTATAGTGTAAGCATATTACACACCCTGGGAACCCAGAGAGATTCATGTACAGAGACACTCACTTCACATCAGCGGTCTGTAACTAAACCCACCATGTCTCCCTCCAAGCTTTGCCTGAATGAATCTCTTCAGAATCTTCACGGAGAAATTTAGCACTGTATGCATAATTCTTTCTTATTTGAGTAAGGGAACCCCCAAACTTAGGCACATGCATGACTGAAATGGCTGCACCAGATCACAAGTGAACCCCACTCAGCAAATCTGGAGGGTAGCCTGCCGCTGGCTGATACAGAAACACTTCAGTCCAACATTAGTCAAAGTCAGACTGCTTGTCCTCTAAAAGGAACACGGCAGGGGATTTCCACCTGTGCCAGGGAATGTTTGTCCACAAGAGACAGAGGGAGAGGTAGGGAATGAGAGAGCAGGATAGCAGACTCCAAAACTGAGTCGATTCTGTTGCATCATGACCCATCAGGGCAATCAAACTGCTCCCAGGGGCTGGCCAAGATTAAGCCTTTGTCACGGGAGTCTGTCTCATTTTACTTGTAAGGCGTGGCTGATAAGGTTTGAACTGCTGACTTCGTGGTTAACAGCCCAATGCTTATTTAGCCCACTGTGCCACCAGAGTTCCTAGAAGAACAGGTGATATATATATATATATATATACACACACACATATATACACCCTATAGTCTTTACTGCAATGACTGCATAAAAAAGAGTATTCGACAGTGACAAAAACATGGCTGTCATCCTCTTCCCTTCCTTCTTCCTTAATAAAACATCTCAAAGCCACCTGATTTCATTCAAGACTTGCACAGTTCATCTCCCTCATCTTCTGCCAAAACAGTGAGTAAGATTCTAGCTATCAGGCTACCTCAAAACTGCTTCGATTGGCAGTCAACCTATTAAACACAAACCACGCTCATTTGAGAAGTCGCAAACACACATCCCCTGGACCCAAGGGATCTGGACCTTACGGGGTCATCCACATCCATCATGAACTGAAGCCGATTCTACACGGGGCAAAGAATGGGCTCAAAGTCACAGTGTGTCTATCAAAAGCACTGGATTTGTGCTTTCTGATTTTAAGCTGGATCACAGACCCAGAACCAGGGTAATCATTTTGATGAAGCTTAATCTTCATGACCAAGGGAAAACAACAGGATTCGAGGTGCTTTTTGAAGATACTGCACTAGTGCCAGGCAGCAGAAGAAAATAATGGCTACATCCTGCTGGAACGAATCAGAGCAGACTCTGTAACAAAGAGCCCTTTATGATGCTCCATTAACAAAGAAGGGCCTCAACTGGCTGGTCCCCAGCGCCAGGCATGGGGGAGGGGGGTCGTCACCACTGTACTCCACTGCTCTAAAAGGAAACGGGGAGCTTTTGTTCCCGAGACTGCCATCATCTGACACTTCATTGTTTCAGGGTGAGAAAGGTTGATATTACTTCACAGACTGGAGGGCTTTTTTGTGGGAGATAATGGGTCTCCAGATGTGCCCACAATACAATAAAAGGCAGTTAGAAGCTGAATGAAGTCACCAGCCCACAGGGAATAATTTGCGCCTTCACATTCACAAAATGGTACCTTTCCATGAAAATTCAGATGGCATCTGCCACAGACTAAAAGGGAATTTCAATGGCAATTACCATGGCTGTGGTTTCCCCCTAGCCCTTCTGCACAACTGCTCCATCAATGTGTGGGAGCCCTAAATCCATCCCCCTTTCTGTTATCAGCAAAGCAGTGAACCGTGGAGACTCAGCAGAGCTTCTTCTCCAAATACCAAACTCACTGCCATCGAGTCATGTAATGCTGAATCAATGGGAGAGAATTAAGCACCATTTTAAACATTTTACTACACAGCACTGTTTTCACTTCATGTGCTGTTCATGTATTTTTTGCATTACAGACCTTTCCCCATCCTTGCCCCTCCCAACCCTTAAAAATGGTACTTCCGTGTAGAAAGCCCATACTGAGTCAAGGAGCATGTCCTTAGATTTGGGGGCCATCCCCGTCTGTGATAACCCCTCAAGCAAGAGCGGTCACACCAAATCAGCGACGATCCATGTCGCTCGCACTGAGCTTGAAAATGCACTCCACAGAATTCTTCAGGTATAATTTTCCTTCTTTAAGATGTTCCTGGAGGAAATTATTCTTTACGTTTTTCTGGTTCACGAAAGAAAAGCAGCTCATAAAACCTGATGCCACTAAAACCAAGAAATGAAGTCAGGCATATGGCAGATAACTGACGAATGACAAAGAGCATGGCAGCACACTGACTTAAAGAGGCAGAGACTACAGATTGTTATCAGAACTGTAAGAGTCCCCAATAAATGGATTTAAAGAGATTATATATAAACAAATAAATAAAATGATTCCTTTTTTAAGATGCAAAAACTGAAGACCTTGTGCTTCTGTCAATTTCTCAGCCGCTCTTTCGCACAATACACACACCACCACCACCACACCTTAAAAATAGGCTGTGATTTTCAATAACATTCTACTCTTGGAGGGGGAAAAAAGTATTATCACCTAAAAAACACGAGCTAAAGCAGTCGGTAAGAGTATTTCGGGGCTGAGCCCCGGTGGCGTAGTGGTTGTGCGCGGGACTGTGGCCCACTAGGACGGAGGTTCAATTCCAGCAGTGGGGCTGGGCCTCCTTCTCCCACCACCAGAGAGCAGTGATGCCCCAAAAACAAAAAACAAAAAGAGTAGTTCATTATCCTACTTGCAGATAAATTACAGCAATCAAAAAAGTCATCTATTTCAAAATTTTAATAACATTACAGGGAGTCATCTTTTGGATGGACTTTTAAAAAGCCACATGATTTCAGGGAAACGGATTCCTGTTTAAAGTTTTTAAACATGGTACTAGCTTATCTATCAAGCCTTCTCAAAGACTCCACAAGAAATTCCTTTTAGGTTGTTCCCCATATTCAAGTAAACACTCTAAGGAGGTCACCTGGCTATTGGCCTTCTGTTCCATTCAGCTAATGCACGTGTTCATCCAAAGTCCTCTTTTCTATAAGTGCATCTCTTGAGATTCCAGCTAGTGTCTTACTGGTAGCACTGAACCTAGTAGGATTTCAATCAACATATTAGATGAACTTGAATCCTAGAATCTCTCAACGCGGTGTCCCCCAATGGTGCCCATGGTTAAGATTCTCTCAGCAGCTAAGTAATTAATGCTCACAAAATGCAATCCCTGTGTGAAATCTGCTAGCTGAGATGAAAAGGCATTACTAATGTCACAAACTCAGCCTTTCATAATATTATGTAATAACTTTCTTAGCGCTCTCTCAGGTGGTTTCGATGAAAATTTATAGAGCAAATCAGTTTTCCATTTCACAATTCAGCCACATCTTGTTTCAAGCCATTGATTGCAATTCTCACAATCTAACACTGTTCGCTGCATTTCCTCCCTGTGTTTCCCATTTCCATTTGTCCTTCTTTCCTGTCCCTTCCAGTCTTCTGGGCTTTATCCTTGGACGAATGCCCTTTAGATCATGAATTACTGACTGTTCTAAGGAGAGTATACCTCCCTGGTGTTTTTGTTCACCATATTGTCTACAGCAGCAGTTCTCAACCTGTGGGTCTCAACCCCTTTGGGGGTGTCGAATGACCTTTTCACAGGAGTCACCTCCGACCATCAGAAAACACAATTTCCAATGGTCTTAAGGCCAGAGACCCTGTTCCTTGATCCGTCACCAGGTGGGTCCACCCACATACAAGTACCTGGCGTGAAGACTGTTACCCATGCTACACCATGCTTCAAGACAAAATGTCGTTTATTTGTAATTAGAAATAAATATTTCACAATATATAATTATATATTATTTTGTGATTAGTCACTGTGCTTTAATTATGTTCAATTTGTAACAGTGAAAATACATCCTGCATATCAGCATATGTAAAGAATGATATGATATTCCCCCAATCAGGCTGTTATGCCTACTGCCAACAAGCCAATAAAGGTTTGCAAAGCTGTGAATCTTAATGGGGGCAGACGGCCTTATCTCTCTCCCGAGGAGCAGCTGGTGGGTCAGAACTGCTGACCTGCAAGGGCTCCTTCAAACACCAGCTCAGTACCAAGTGATGTCCACATTATCTCCGCCCACACCAAGACAACTAACTCCTTTTAGAACATTGCCTTAAATCCAAATATAATGAGAAGAATTGATCGCAAGGAACATTAAAAGCATCTAATCCTAAATTTACTCAATATTTACTTTTAAATACCATATATACTCGAGTAAAAATCCACCCAAATATCAGCCAAGGCACCTAATTTTACCACAAAAACTACATTAAAAATGTGCTGAAAACTCAGAGTATATACGGTACTTTTGGCACTAAGCATTTCATTGAGATAATTATTAAAAGGTTGAAGACGTGTTGTTCTAGACTTAGAAATTCACCTTTCAGCTAAGGTGTACACTCTGCTAATATATTTCATTAGATATGTAGGCGTAGGTAGATAGGTAGATAGTCAGCTAGTATTAGTTGAAAAGCAGTAAATGCCTGAAGAAAAAAACTTAACTGAAAGCACCAGAAGTATGCTTACATTGAAAAGAATAAGCATTAAAAAGTTTAGTGGGGGGCAAACAATCTGGAGGAGAAAACAGTGTAACCAAGAGGAATTACTGAAACCCAAATGATAGTAGGACAAGAAGAAGTACAAGGCAAAGGGTATTTATAAAGGTCCAAATACAGGCATGTAAATATGTTTACATATGATGACAGGGAACTGGATCTGTGTGCACATATTTATAGGTTTAGTATTAAGGTAGCAGATGAACATTGAACCTCTATTCAAGGACTCCCTCAATGCGAGAACACTTTGTTTTATTAAACTGGCACTCCGTGAGGATCACCTGCTCGAGATGATTGCTGAAGACAAAGCAGGTACATAAGCAAATGTGCTGGAGAAAGCTGATGGTGCCCAGCTATCAAAAGATATAGCATCTGGGGTCTTAAAGGCTTGAAGGTAAACAAGTGGCCATCTAGCTCAGAGGCAACAAAATCACAGGGAAAAAGCACACCAACCTGTGTGATCACGAGGTATCAAAGGGATCAGGTGTCAAGCATCAAAGAACAAAAAAAAAAAAATCACATCATTGTTAATGATGGGGAGTGAGGAATGCATTGTTAATGATGGGGAGTGCGGAGTGAGGACCCAAAGCTCATCTGTAGGCAACTGGGCATCCCCTTACAGAAGGGTCAAGGGAAGGAGAGGAGGCAGTCAGGGTGCAGTGTAGCAATAATGAAACAAACATACAACTTCCCTTTAGTTCTTTAATGCTTCCTCCCCTGCCCCACACCCCACTATAATGATCCCACTTCTACCTTACAAATCCGGCTTGACCAGAGGACCACTGGGGAATCCAGCACAGATGATTCCTTCCGGACCAGTGGTGACAGTGGTCATACCAGGAGGGTGGAAAGAAGGTGGGATAGAAAGGGGGAAGTGATCATAAGGGTCTACATATAACACCCTCCCTGGGAAACAGACAATAGAAAAGTGGGTGAAGGGAGACACTGGACAGTATATGATATGACAAAATAATAATAATTTATAAATTATCAAAGTTTCATGAGAGAGGGGGTAGGGTGGAGAGGGGGAAAATGAGGAGCTGATACCAAGGGCTCAAACAGAAAGCAAATGTTTTGAGAATGATGATAGCAAAAATGTATAAATGTGTTTGACACAATGGATGGATGGATGGATTGTGATAAGTTAGTTGTATGAACCCCCAATAAAATGATTAAAAAAAAAACTTATGGGTCTGTAAAGAATTCAAATCAGCCAATTAACGACAACTTTACTAAATTGATTCTATCCTTGGCAATGAATACTGGAACCTCCTGTTGAACTTATGAGTCCCTATCCCCACGGTCCCCAGGAAAAAAAATATTTATCTATAATGTCTAATGTGAAAAGTACATCAAGTATGTGCTTATTTTACAGTGAAATAATTAAAGGAAAATGTTTAGTTCCTTCTTATATTCCTGTCATTAATTCCAGGTCCAGGAAGCAAATGTCTAATTGTTTCTGTCACCACATATAACTAATTCACCCTGCTCCTTTTCATCTCTGTTCAACACTGAGAAGCAAAACTGGACCCTAAAGCCAAGACGGCTGACATGGTGCAAGGCTACAGCATGTTGGCCAACAAGAGAGAAGAACTTGGGGTGGGGAGTGAGGGGGTGGGGGGTGACTGCGGTGCTGGAGACGAAGGAGGGGGGAAAGGATCCCAGTGAAGAAGAACAGCATTAAATCCACCTAAATAAAATGTTTTAAACTAGAAATGCATAGGCCTCTCGAGGGAAGCCAGGCACAGACGGACAGGCCTAACTGAGGAAGTTTGCCCAGAAAATTGGAAAAAGGGAGAGAGTAATTTTACCTGCCTGTCCTCCTCCCCTCCTTTCCCTTTGTGTGTTTACTCCTCTGTTGCCTCTCTCTCCTTTTCCATTTATTTCTAAAGAAAAGAGGTTCCTCTTCTGCCCTTTCTCCAAATGCTCCTTGGGCCCCCACCTTGGCTGAGAATCCTACGAAGGCTTCCAAAGCTGCCACCAAGGATGTCAGGGGACGCAGTGCCCACACACGATGGCGGGCGCGGGGCCTGGCATTAGCTGAGCACTGGCCTTGGAGAAAGTGCCAGGCCCGACCGAGCCTGCCCTGAGGGGATCCCGATTTCCTCCAGGTCTCCCCAGCTGCCCATGGCCAGAGGCAGAGCTTTAAAGGGTTCCCCCAAGAACCAAGTGACCAGATTTTAAGCGGAACATCATTGACCTTGGGGGGGGGGGTGTGACTTGAGGGGGGGGTGTATTCTTGATTAAAAATTTGGCCTATATGGAACAACAAAAATTTTTATAGAATGCAAAGATAGAATTGCAATATATCTATTTTAATTTTAAAATGCCGCAGGACACTGTCAAATTGTTAAAAAGTGGGACGTCTGGTCACTTTACCCAAGAATGACTCAGCAAAGTCAGGTTGGGAGAATGTTCAAAGATGACAAAGCATGCTGATTCAACAAGCAGCAGTATATCAAAAGTTCAAGAAATGATAAGGCTTAGGCATCACAGTGAACTGACAATTGGGAAATGTATACACAAAGTGTGTGGTGACAGGCCTTGCAAACGAAAAATAAGAGGCAGGCTCAGAACTCAAAAACAAATATCAGCCATTGGCTACTTTTGATGCAGCTTTCACCTCAGGGAGACAAGTCTTGTCAAACAAGGGCCAAGGAACAAGACTGAGCACCTCTGGTAAGACAGGCTACCGGACAACGGGTCCCTCAAAAAAATCCAAACTCACTGCCACTAAGACCCTGTCTGCCTGCACCCAGCAGCCCTAAAGGACCAGGCAGAACAGTCCCTGTGAGAGTCTGAGACGGTGGCTCTTTTCAAGAGTAAAAAGCCCTTCCTTCTCTGGGGGGTGCAGCGGGTGGTGTCAATCGGCTGATTCTGCAGCTAGCAGCCCAAACCTTTCATCTCAAAACTCAAAACTCCGCCATCGAGTGAACGCTGACTCACAGCGACACCCTGTGTGGTTCTGAGACAGCAAGTGCTTACAGGGATGGAAAGTCCAGTTCTTCCACAGCAGAGCAGCTGTTGGTTTTGAACTGTCAACCATGAGGAGTGCAGTCCAACACGCCTCCACCACACCACCAGGGCTTCACGAAGTCAGGGCCCTTCAAATCACAGTCCGCCTAGGATGCCCAAAATACAGATGATCCCTACTTTTCCGAAACCCAAAGCCTGGTATACAGGGACAAGTTAAAACACACACACACACACACACACAATTGCTCTCAAGTTGACCAGCTCCGGTGTTTTAACGCAGAACTGTCCATTACCAGTTTTCTAAGGCTGATTTTTCAGAAGTTAACCACTAGGTTTTTCTTCTTATGTGCCTCTGGGGGATCCATGCTGCCGAATTTTGGTGAGAAGACCAGCACTTAAACCTTCACACTACCCAAGAACCTTTTTGTGCAGAGATGGGGAGAGGAGGGGAAGTGATAACAAGAATAAAACAATAATGTTTAAAGACAAAGGATCTGAGGCAGGTGGGTTTGAAGACTTGATTGTATAAGTTTATTAACCCCCAGCGTCTTAGTCATGTACAGAGGCTAGGATGGAAACACCACAAATAGATGCCTTTAACAAACAAATTAACTTTGCTCAAGTTTAGGAAGGGCCCTGGTGGGACAGTGGGTTACATGCTGGGCTGCTCACTGCAAGGTTAGCGGTTTGAACCCACAAGAGGCTCCTCAAGAAGGAGATAAGGCTTTCTACTCACAGAGTGACAGTCTCAGAAACCAATATAGGTGCTCTTCTACCCGCTCCTCTAGGGCTGCTGTGAATCAAAATCAACCCAAGGACAGTGAGCTGAAAGTCAATATTCAGAGTGCCAGCTCGTGGAGAAGGTTTTCACATTCTACAGTTTCTGGGAGAAGTTCCTGAGTTCCTTTCAACATTTAAACTTGAGTTACCTATGGAAATGTCCATCTGTATTATCCTCAATTATCTTTTGGGTCTAAGATATTCTCGGTATCAGGTCCCCCTCCGTTCCCAGCTCCTCTTTCTTAGTGGTTCTCATGATCTCCCTTCTCATTGCTCTTCCCTTTCTCTTTATTCCTTGTAAGCTAAAAGGGAGTGTTTCCCAAGGCAACACCGCTTATAGTGACTCGGGACCTGAGCAAAGGTATTGTGACCCACCCTCGTCTCCTAAGAATTAATTGGCTTATCACCTCAGGGGGATCGCCAGGGGAGGGTCACATCATTACAGAAAAGCCAAATGACACCACTGCATAACTGCCGCGTCACAAAACTGCCAAGCCACGGAGAATCTTGTCCCAACCAAGTTGACACATATTTTCTTGGGATCTCCATGCCATCCATGACACCTTGTAACCGAGTTTAAAATGTCTAAGCACTCTGGCAAATTCACTCAGCTGAATATGTACGGTCAGAGTACTCCTGATAGTGCCCATCGCATCAACTAAAGTTTACCACTGAACTCTACCACCGCAGCATCAGCACTCAGTCCACCAATGACCCAAATATCCAGGAGTGACCCAACACAAGGGCGAGGGTGGGGGGCAGCGAGAAGCAATAAGTCTTTTGTATTCTTTGGGAAGCTGGCGAGCAAGGGGTCACCTGCAACTGAGCTCTAGACCAAAATGAAAAGCAATCACACCTCCTCTTTCCTCTTGGGAATGTTGAGTCTACCAAAGGGACCCAATGAATACTCCTCATTAAGAATTTCATTGCGTGCCCCCTCCTCCCCCGCAACTCTATTTGTAGTTCTAATTGTAAATTGAGTTTCTGTCGTGTTAAGGAGGCCATGTGAGTGTAGGATGTGCCCGACATCTAATCGCTTCTCAATTACCAAAAGAGCAGACCACAGGCAGAAGCAAACAGAAAAATGGAAAGTCAAGCATAAATATCTGATACGGACGGAGACAAAGATGAATCTACAAGCCCAGCAACTCCAAAGTCTTCTAAAAACTGAAATAAACAAAGAGGGGCCTTAACCCAAGAGCCACACACTCTGAATTGGTGTTGCAAGGCACTTGAACCAGGAGAAAAGAAATTTGTTACAGAAAACACTAGGAAACTAAGACACCTCTTCAAAGTTTCCTTCATGATCAACCACCCAGACTTAAGGCCAGAAGACAGAAGGTAGGACTTCCAACCAACATGTCAGCGACTCGGGACCCTGGTGGCGCCATAGTGAGAGGTCAGAGGTTTGAGTCACCAGAGGTTCAGCAGAATAAAGGTGTGCCAGTCGGCTGCTACAAAGATGACAGCCTGGCTAGCCTGTCAAGGCACTTGTGCCTGGTTCTCTAAGAGTCCCCTTATGAGCTGGAACTGACTAGAGAGCAAGGGGGTGGATTGGGTTAGGGTTTAGTTTGAGAACAGTAGCTGGACTTTTCAGAATTGAAACGGGCCAGAATATGGCCAAGAACAACAGTAGGACAAACAGGGGTTGTGTGATGCCCTAAGTGCTAATGAGCACGGACAGAAATTACAAAGAAATACTCTGACGAGCGTTTACATTCTGAGCACCTCGGTTTGCAGAGGATACGGATGAGTGACAGCCCCAAACCCATCTGCTCACTCCCCACACAGATTAAGCCTCCACTGAATTCCTTCTGATCATTAACCAAGGATGTAGATCATCTTCTTGCCCTCAGAAACAGGATGTTGGAAAGTCCAATACCTCCATCCCTCTCCATCCATCCAGGGACTTACCTGAGTGTGTCCTTGAAAAAGGTGTGTCCTTGAACGACTACACTAGGGATCACATAGGCATCAAGCCATGCCCTATCAGTTGTGTCCTTAGTGCCTTGGTCAGAAGGCCCTGGGCCAGTCTTATGTATTCTTCTATCTACCAGGCTGTACACTGTACATGTCCCGATCATGGCCCTGTTCTCACTTCTCTAGTGCCACTTGCAACTAGGGTATACTGATCTGCCACCACGCACGAATTTAGGATGGTTTCCTTTATTCTGGGCCTTTTGAAACTAACATCCTGACTGAATCCTCTGACGCCATTCTGACATCCTGCTAACAGACTCCCTTATCCAGAAGATGTGCCTGTCTGGGTCTCTGTCCCATTTTAAGACTTAGTAAGTGTTTTCTTTGAATTATATTTGAGATTGTTTTTGTTTTTTTGCCTAAACCAATTCTAAAGTTAAAGTCAAGCTCAGACAACATGGGTAAGAGAGCGGCTTGGATCACTTGATGATAAGGACAGGCAGTGTATATCCTATCAATTTCCAAGCTCCTCCTGCATTCCCCACCAGGCACCAACACTGGTGTTGGACTCTGCCATAGATGGCTGACAAAGGGCTATCAGTAAGCACCTCCAGAGAAAACAAAGCAACATCCTTTTTCATTAAGTATAATGTTTTTTAAATCTGTATATAAAGGGCCTTTCATAATGATGACAGTGGGGGTATCCAAAAACTAGGGTTTATGCCCCTCCCCCCCAATTCTTCTGGAATCAGACATTTGCCCTTGGGCTAACCTTTTTCCAAGTTCCAAAATTAAGCAGCTAATTTTCCAAGCTCATTGTATGTGAAAAAGCTATTCATTCTTAAGGGAAGTGAGTCATTATCAGCAGAGACCATTAAGGCAACAGAAGGCTGGCCTTCTGGAAGGGGGCAGCCAGTCATAAGCTAAGAGTCTCCAAATCGATGAGACTTCACCCTCAGGATAGATTTATTACCAGATGTGACCGGGACCCCTGTTTATGGGGGATTCCTAGGTTTTCAAACAATTACATTCTAGTCACAGGGAATGAGGACCAGGTTCTCTCAGTGACTCAACAAAAACTGTCTGAAACTACAACAATGTTCCAATCACATTGCTAACGAGAATAAAAGCCAATTTTCAATATAATAATAGTACAAAAGCCAGATCAAAAATAGTATAAAGTCACATCAAAGCTGGTTTTAGTATTTCTGCAGGCAGTGTATATCCTATCAATTTGAAAAAGTTGATGGGCGAATGAGATTAAACAGTAACGAACTTTTCCCATGAACTTTCCGAAGGCCCCTTGTCTTAATGCTAGGACTGCCATAACCCCTCTGAAAGCAAACTTTTCATGCCATAAGATTTACAGCCATTGCTACCTAATTTCTATTCATTGCTCAAACTAAAGTGTAGCCCCCAAGGGCACAGGATAAAAAGTCAATGAAAACAAGTGCCCTGTTATAAATCAGATGGCATGTTTTCCCTAACAATTGTCACCACAAAGCAGATTTGTCTAATAAATCAAGGGACAGATGTGTGTGGAGATGACATGTCTGTGCTTGGAGGCCTCCACGGCTTCCCAGACTATTTCACTTCAAGAAAACCCTTTAAGAAAAAACCCCTGCCTTCTCATCTCTGTCTCGTTGGTGCACAGCCATCGGCACAGGGTCCTGCACAGACTAGGAATGTGACCAAGGGTTTGCTGAACAGTTCCTGACAACCGGCATTCAGGCTTCACAACCCGAAGCCAGGGAAAACAAAAGAACATGTAAACATCTTTCTAGTAGGCTTTTAGCTCATGATTTAACAGCATAAATCTGGAAGGGAAAAAAAAGCTTCCAAGAATTTGCTTCTTTAAGGGGAAAAAAAAGCACATTTGTGCAATATGTGAAATCTGAATACTGTTTGTGGAAAATGCAAGCTGGCATGATTGTTACCCTGAGTTCCTTCTTTGGCAGAGATGTATGGCACAGGCACTCACCCCACTCTGTGCGCCTGGCTTAAGAATGTGCTGTGGGAGGCAAAGGAAGAGCCAGCAGCGCCTGCCTGAGACATGGGTGCAATGGGGGC